>JASDQU011404641.1:68785-84412 GCA_032191745.1 Picea mariana
ACCTTATCAATCATGCTAAGACAATAATGAGAGCATGGGTCCTCCAACCATTCTTCTAGGATAACTCAATCCTCAAGGTGTCTTCCCATGAGGGATTTCACCATAAGGGGACCACTTTGAATTTCATCCATTTGTGCACCTTATCAATCATGATAAGAAAATAATGAGTCATCTATACATTTTTCCAAAAATGCATCATATACCAATGAAACCACAACTATACATCTTCATCATGTATCAATGACAACTCATTGATCCATCTTCATCATATCAATGAAAACTCATTGATCCATCTTCATTTATGCATTCTCATCAAGAAAAATACATATTATATTACATCAATCATCAATCAATCAATCCTTTGACATCAATCAATGACATCAATCAATCAAACCATCGGCATCAATGACAATAGGATCCAACATATTCAATTTCTTGGCTATTGTCAAGATGTGTTCTTCCTGAGAAGAAGAGATCCCATCTACTTCTAGTATTTGAGAGAGTTATTCCATACTAATGGTCACCTTCAAATTCATTCTCATGGTGGTAAGAAAACAAAGGTTGTGCTGGTTGGTTCTGCAGAGGGATCGAGTGGTCTTTCCTCATGTCCCACTATTACTGATGCTTCAATTTCTTGTTCTATAGTGCTCCCTATTTTAGTCTCTTCAGAGACTACTTTATCTCTTTGGGTTGAGCTAGACCCTATTGTTCGGTATCAATCTGTGAATTTTGTGAGTGGAATGTTCCTTCCCCCCAAAAGGTCAAAAGGAACCTTGGTTTAAAGGTCTGATTTATATTTAATGTATCTACATTTGGGTCCCTAGGTATATTCATGAAAGTAAACAACAAAAAGAAAAACTACCATTGGGTTTGGGGGAACCTTCTATAGCAGATGCGCAGGTTCTTACCTCTCGTATTAAAGTTCCCCCGCCACCAATCTAATGCTAAGGTCTAGAAATGATCTATTTCCTAACTATTTCCTACCTTGAGACAACTCCCCGACAACGACGCCAAAAATGATGGGTGTTATATATGCATTAAAAACACACTAAAAACCCTCAATTAAATTGTCAACATGAGGTAAGTAAACTTAGAGTTTTAGCAATATATATGCCAAGGTAGAAATGTTGGTAGTATAGTCTCACTAAGGAAACAAGATATTGAAGGGATAATATACTCAAGCAAAGACTATTAATGATCAAACCCTACTAAGTAACTTAAACTATGTAACCTAAGTAACTTTTGAACAAAGGATCGATGGATACTCCTAAGAAATAAAATGAAAACTCTACTTAAAGAAAACTAACTTAATCATGACAATAAGCAAAAGCAAACTATCTACCTAATAAGAAATAACAACAACAAACCACTTTAATTAACCTACTCAAATTCAATAGGCAATTATCCTATGAATGCAAGTAAATAAGCAAACAACTACCCTATCAAAAAAAAATAGACAAGTAAGAAACTAGTCTATTAAAGAAAATCAACAAGTAGGAAAACAACTAACTAACCTATAATAACTTCTACAACAAGTAAACTAATCAATAAGCAACTAATTAAGCTAAGAAGCAAGTAAACTTTATTCTGAAATTCAACTTCACAACTATTTATAATTTATGAAAGGAAATCTACTTAATTGAAAGCAAGAGGAATTAACAACTAATCTTTAATCTATGATAAGAAAATTACTCTTTAATCTACCAAAGAAAAAATACTATCTATCCCACAAAATCAAGGGAACTATCTTCTAATCTATGAAAGAAAGAAACTATCTTCTAATCTATGAAAACTCAAATATAGTGTTAATGGTTATGTCTCTGGTGTCTTATGATATCACAATGGCACTTGACAATGAACAATAATTCAAGAGGGATAAAATCGATATTGACTTCAAATAGCAAAGTGAAAAGTGTGAATTAGGCAATCCAATGAGAATTTAGCCATTATGAAAACAATATTAACTATCCTGCATATCCATGTGATTATTGATCATGCATTAATCATCAACAGTATAATGAGATTATTCTAATAAATTCAATTGCATTCTAGGCTAATGAATCAAATTCATACTACACTAAACTCAATAATTAAATACAAATTGAAATTGCAATCTAGATCTAAGAAAGAAATTGCATGAAGAAAACTAAACTAGTTCTATCTTAACAATTCAAATTTGCAAAAAGAGGAAATACCCATAAATAGAAATCAAACACTATTTCAGCATATGACAAGAAATGAAATGGGAAAACTAAACAACAACTAAATAAGAAAAACTAAACAACAATTAAATAAACAATCCGAAAATAAAAACTAAGGCTAACATTATCCATCCACCGAAACCCTGTCAAAGAATGCATGCATTAAAACTCAGCTTTAAACTATAACTAATCTATTTCAACATACAAAAATTGTAGTCTATTATTTAATCACACAGGGGTTAATGGCTTAATCTTAAGCTTTCTTCTACTATCTACAAATTCATTGCATATTAATAATATCCTTCATATTAACCTGCAAAACTAAATTAAACCACTTAAATCATAAACAACAAGTTATATAACAAAGAAGTAAAATAACAATTCATGTACTGAGAATAAAATAAAAAGACATATATGCTATATAATTCACAAACAAACTCATAGAATAGTTACCCAGACTGTAGTGGCCCCCCTGGCAAGTCATGGTCACTCTTCAAATGCACACCACTAACTTCAACAAAGTGATTTCACCATTATAACTAAAAACATGGGTTTTACACAATTTTGGCAAAACGAAAATGGCAAAACATAGCTAAAATTGTCTTTGTCTCTAGCACACAACTTCCTAACTTTTTAACTATTGTCTGACCACTACTTTGTTATTTATAATCTTTGCAAACTGAGAGGTCAACCACTGGAGGGTCAATCCTCTTCTACTAATAGTAACTTGCATTTAATATGCCCTAACTTCCGAAATGAGGCGAGCCAATAATCATCCAACATAACAACCCAAATCGAGTTGTCAAGAGTTCAGTAGCTGGAGGCCACGAGTACGAGAAAAACCCATGTCTCTGATTCACCCATCACTAGACGCCAATACCACAACCTCCAAATCGCCCATCGTTTTTGTGCAGGACGGAGTGTCAGATGGAGTACCAAACTGAGTGCTCGATGGAGTACCAGACTGAGTGCCGGAAGCAAAAACAAGATGCGATTTTTCCCTGCGACACCCACAAATGCGAAGTAGATTCTTGGAAACATGAAAACATACTGAATTACACTCAATATCATCATAAAACATGAGTTATGCATACCTGGTGTGGATCATAGCGATTTGACACAAAAGCTCTTCAAAAACTTCTTCAAAATAGGAAAATGCATATACACATTTGGCAAAAATGATCTAATTAACATCATAAAATCGGTCATATCGCGGGCCCAACAATAGGTGGGGAGGATAATATATAAAAAATATTATGTTTTCTCTATTTTCCCTCCCCCACCCCCACGCTCATTAAGGGTGGGTATGTTTTCTCTATTATTCCACCCACCCCCACCCTCAATGGGGGGAATAATAGAGAAACATCCACCCCCACCCTCATTGAGGGTGGGTATGTTTTATCTTTTATTCCTCCCACCCCGCCCTCATATATGAGAGGGTGGGGGTTTGAGGTATAATATAGAAAACATCCAACCCCCCCCCCTCATTGAGGATGGGTATATTTTCTCTATTAATCCCCCCACTCCAATCCTCAATATATGAGGGTGGGTGGGGATGAGGGTAATAATAAAGAAAATATATTAATTTTTTTCTAGTATTCCCACCACCCCCACACTCATAGGGGTGGGGGTAATAATAGAGAAAAAGTATTAGGTTTTCTCTATTATTTCCCCCACCCCCACCCTCTCATATATTAGGGTGGGGGTGGGGGGAATAATAGAGAAAACATACCCACCCTCTCATATATGAGGGTGGGGGTAATAATAGATAAAACATACCCATCCTCAATTAGGGTGGGGGATGGATATTTTATCTATTATTACCCCACACCTACCCCCACCCTCATATATGAGAGGGTGGGGGTGCGGGTGGGGGGAATAATAGAGAAAACATAATATGTTTTCTCTATTATTCCCCCCACTTATTGAACTAAAAATGAAAAGGCTTGAGTTTCTTTAAAATTGCAAGTGTAATTTGTATGTTCTTGGGAAATAGGATCAAGTTGCAAACACATAAAAATTAATGATTTTTTACTTAACAATGAGAAGAATAAACATACATAACAGTCCTCAAAATAAGCACATTAACAAATAAAAATGAGAAAGGAGTTCACTCCTCTATTGGGCTACATCTCATGGTCCAACTTTGAATGGATCATTTTCATTAATGCTCAAAGTGTCAAAATCAATGCTCTACAATGCTCGGAATGAAAAATGGATGGTTTCAATGGCTCCATAATTTCCAAAAACCCCTAGTTGGGCTCTTCATGCACCTGGTTTGGCCAAAAACTAAGAAGAAATCACTTTCTAGGAGTTTCTCCCAATTCTTTGTTGTCTTTGCTCCTCCAAATCACACCTGTGTGTGACTAACCTAGCTCACGGGCATTTCATGTGCCAAAAACCCAACATCGTGCCCATTTCACAAAAGGTGGCATATTGTTGCATTGTTAGGAGGCATAAGCACCTTTTACGGTGGAGGTGTCAGTCACATGGCCCATGTAGCCTGACGCCGACCTAAAGTATAGCACTGTCGCATAACCATTGAAAAACCATGCATTGGTGGTCATATGTTGGGGGTGGTGTGACTGTAGGCTAACCATTGGAAATTCCACCATGCTAGGTCATATGATAGTGGTATTTAACTGAGGGATGGGGATAAGCCCTCACCCTTTCTTCGCCTATCCAAACATTACATCAAACTTAAAATATATTTCAAAGGTATAAGGTTAAGAATCAATACATAGGTGGGTTGGTGGCTTGCCCTATGTAGAGACTATGCCACATGCAGAGGTTTCGGGTTTGACTCTTGCGGACTCTATAAATTTTACACCAGCCTTCCAACGACGGGGTGCCATGTGGTGGCCCCTGGTTGGGCCATGTGACACCTTCCCATTCAAACTCCAATATTCCACGTGTCGACTATCCATTGGTCCATGTAAAAAATTGCTAAGTCAACTTCCAAATCAACACCTTGCCACGTCACTAATATGGTACCATGCCACATCAACAATATTGTCTACACAATCGTATTGCACAGACTTTACATAATGTACAATCAACAAAATTTTTCCTATTTGGAAAAGTGGACAGAACATGATATCTCTCGCATACGATGTCTGTTTTCAAGCAATTCCGAGCACTTTGATTTTTGAACATATTTTGATCCCCTGGATCACTCCTCCCCATTGGGAAGATTTTGGACCTATAAAAGATTACTTTCAGTCAATTTGAATATGAGGGTACAATTCCCTCACCTTTCCAAAATCAATCCATCTAGTTTTTCTTGGATTTGTGCCTTTAAGACCAACACAAAGGTATCCTTCATTTTGAAGTTCTCATCCTCCGGTCAAGGATTGTATCCTCATGCAATTATGAAAGATATTTTGGACAGAAGTCATCTATTGAGGGAATCTTAACATGATCTCCTTGATCATCAATCAAAGGAGGCTCATACAATCTCAAATTCTCAACATTAACAACTACATACATTTGCATATAAAGAGGCAAATCCAAATGGAAGACATTGTTACCAATCTTCTCAAGAATTTTGAAAGGTCCATATCTAATTGGTTTCATTTTGTTACCTTCTCTTTTAAGCCTCTCCTTGCTAATGTAAAGCCAAACTTCATTTCCAACTTGGAAACTGTGATCATCACAATGCTTGCCATGTCTTATATTGTACTTGGCTTGTCTCTTTTCCAACTATTCTTGTACCATTTGATGCACCAACTGAATTTGTTCAATGAGCTTCTTTTCTCTATCAATGTCATAATGACCATCAATACCAATATCCTTCCCAAATATAAAATCTAAAGGATATTTTGGACAATAACCAAAACATGCCTTAAGTTGAGATGTTTGACTTGAAGAGTGCTTTTCTCAGTTGTATGCATGTTGAATGTAGTGTAGGTGCTCATCCCAAATCTTAGGATTTTTGTTGCAATAACCACGAAGAAGATGCACTATTTTTCTATCCACCACTTTTTTTTGACCATTGGTTTGTGGATGAAATGTTGTGCTCTTTTTCATATTGGTGTCCATGAGTGACCATAATCTTGACCAAAAGTTCCCAATAAATCAATAATATCGATCAGAAATAATGGATTTGGGAAACCCAAAAATGTACCCAAACATGTTTAAAGAACATTTGTGTCATTTGATCAACTGTAACCTTCTTCTTACAAGGCATCAAAATACACATTTTGTTGAAAGATTCAACCACAACATAAAGATAATCATGATTCTTTTTGACATAGGTATACCTCCTACAAAGTCCATGGAAATGATTTCCCAAGGACGAGAAGGAACCGAAAGTGGGTTATACAAACCCAACTTTCCATTGCTATGCTTACTTGTAGCACATAAAGAACATCCTCTTACATATCTTGAAACACTTTCATTCATTTTAGGCCAATAGAAATACCTTTGCAAATTAGCCACTGTCTTGCCTACACCAAAGTGGCCAACAATAATAGAAGAGTGTGCTTCCCTTGTTGACTCTTTCACCCTGTGGAATACATAGCTTTCCAAGATGATACAAAATCTTATCGTGCACATGGTAATTCAATTCCTCAACTTGGTTAGAAAGACACAAAGTTGCATAAACCTCTTTAAAATAAACATCTAAAGCATATTGTTCAGCATAGCTCTCATGCATGATACAATTATGCTTAAGAATAACTGAAGCACTAACAATAGGCATAGAAATCATATCAGAAACTTTGTTATAAATTCCTTTTTTATACCTTATAACCAAGTGGAATTGTTTTAGAAAACCCGTCCATCTAAAGTGCCTTGCTTGTTGTATCTTTGTTTGTGATTGTAAGTATTGCAATGGTTGATGATTTGTGTGAATGATAGTTTCTCCAACAAATAATGTTTCCATTTTTTCACACTTTTCACCAATGCATACGACTCCTTATCATAATTAGGACAATTAATGGAAATACCATTAAAAGTTTCAGAATGAAAATGAATGGGCCTACCATGTTGCAACAAGACTGCTCCCATTGCATAATTACTTGCATCTATTTGGATCTCAAATGGATGTCTCAAATTAGGAAGTGCAAGAATTGGAATTGAACTAATATTCTCCTTCAATGCATCAAAATCTTTTTGTTTCTTGCCTCCTCATTGGAAAACTTGCTTGATGCTTGTCACTTCATATAATGGAGCTTCAATTGAAGAGAAGTTAGCAATAAACTTTCTCCAATATTTAACTGCTCCCAAAAAACTTCTTACCTATGTCACATTGTTGGGATTGGGCCAATCCAAATTAATTTGACCTTGGAAGGATCAATTTTCAGTTCTCCTCCTCCAACAATATGTCCCAAGTAAACAAGTGAGGCCTTTCCAAACTCACATTTAGACATCTTTAAAAACAAATTTTCTTTCTTCAAGACATATAGAAATTGTTTTACATGCATAAAATGATCTTCATGAGACTTGCTAAATATCAAAATGTCATCCAAGTAGACAATCACAAAATCATCAATAAAAGGCCTTAAAACATCATTCATGACTCTCATGAATGTAGCAGGAGCATTACAAAGCCCAAATGGCATAACCATCCATTCAAACAAACCTTTCTTTGTTTTGAAAGTTGTCTTCCATGTGTCTCCTTAATCAATCCTAATTTGATGATATCCACTTTTCAAATCCAACTTAGTAAAATACTTAGCATCTTTTAATTGATAAAGAAAATCATCAATTCTAGGAAGAGGATAACGATTCTTTACCGCAATCTTGTTTAAGGCTCTGAAATCTACACACATGCTCCATGTACCATATTTCTTTTTCACTAAAACAATTGGTGACCCACATGGAGATGTGCTTGGCATGATAACACCTTTTCAAGAAACTCTTGGATTTGTTTTTTAATTTCATCATTCTCCATGACTGACATCCTGTACATAACAATGTTTGGAAGAGACAAATATTGTTTCAATTTTATCTCATGTTGGATACTCCTTTTTTGAGGCAATTCTTTTGGTTCTTGAAACATCTCATCATATTGGTTAACAACCTCATAAAACTTAGATTTCAACTTTGCATCAAAACCTTGGAAAGCTTCTTTTTCAACATTGTCTTTGGGTTTGATCATCAAGAGGACAAAGTTCTTACTGGAATTGACTAATCTCTTCATTTTTGCATCATTTACAAGTGACAAATTCAACTTATTTGTATGTGATCTAAAAATTTAATCAACTCCATTTTTAAACAAATGATATGCATTCTCATGACGATGAAATATGGCTCTCCTATCATATAAATATGGGATTCCCAACACAATACCACAAATATCCAATGGAATAACATCAAGCTCTACTTCATCTATAAAGTTTGCAGTTATGGAAAACTAAGTTTACATCTTCTTGTCGCATACAATTTGGCATTGTCACATATCCATCCTAGAGGGTAAGGTTTGGGATGTGGAGTAGTTTCCAATTTTAATTTCTTGATAGTTTCTTCAGATATGAGGGTTGCTTGAGATCTAGTATCAAAACGAGTATCTATCTTGGTATGCCTTGAAATAACCCTTATGTGTAAAATCTCTATTCTTTATTTTTCATGTTGAGTTTCATTGATCCTACTATTGCTTGAAGAACTAGTACTTGCAATAGAATCCTTACCTTGAAAACCCATGGCTATATTTTTTGTTTCATCTCCTGAATCAGAACCTAAATCATGTTGTGTAGTTGCAGTAGTCTTTGTTTTCCCCTTATGGATGAACTTTTTGGGTCTCATTTCAGGATGAATTTTCCAACAATGGTCTTCATCATGGCCATATTTTTAACAATGTTTACATGAGAGTTTATGTCCCTCTTTTTTGACTGAAACATTATTTCTTCCATTTCCTTTGAATTTCCTCTTTCCCTTGTCTCCCTTGACAAATGGCTTCTTGCTTCCCTCTTGAGGTTCATTCCTCCCTCTTGCTTCCAAATGAGTCTCCTGTACAAAAACTTCATCTAGATTTGTAGGGTTAAACATACGTATTGTGTGCCTCAAGTAGCTATGCAATCCTCCAATGTATTTGAGTAAAGTTTCTTGAGAAGATAAATCTATACCCAAAATCAAAGCTCTTATTATAAATTCTTGAGTGTAGCTTTGCACACTTTTCCCTTTAGCTTGTCTAAAAATTTTCCAATCCATAATAGATTTATGCATGTATGCTAATGGACAAAATTGAATTTTAATTGCAACGATAAAATCATTCCAAGAGGATAAAACTTTACCATGTTTATTCATGTCCTCTTGAGTTTTGGCTTCCCACCAAATGAGTGTTTCACTTTCCAATCTAAGAGAAGCAAGTTGAATCTTAGTTTCATCATCTTTGATTCTTTGTATCCTACAATACACTTCAGTCTGATGAACCTAGTTATCCAATTTCTCAGCATTTACCTCTCCATTGTACATAGGCAATTCAAAATTAATATCAAGATTAAAAAAGGAGTTTGTGGAGGAATTTTACCATGTTCCTTTGGATAATTTGGAGGTGGTTGTGGAATGGTAGAAGAAGTGGAATATGGAGGTGAAGGAGGTGGAGTATCACCATTAACTCCATTTCCTTTTGTATTTTTATCACCACTATCTTCATTACCTCTTGGAGGATTTAAGCTTTCACCTTGCAACCTTGCATTTATTTCTTCAAATAAATCTTTCACCATTTATGTCATATCATATAAATCTTTTCTAAAAGTTTCATCTTTTGAAGTAAGAGTTTCATGAATCTCCTCATGAGCCAAACTTGGTGAATATATCCTTGAAGCTTGAGGTGATTGTGTACTTCTCCTTCTTGAAATTTGAGAACTAGGCTCTGAAAGTTGGCCTTCTCCTATTGTGAGATTCAACCTTGTAAGAATCAGAAAAAAACAAAACTTGCAAACAATCAAACCTTAAAAAAACTAAGCTCTGATACCAACTTGATCTGAAAATGAAAAGGCTCAAGTCTCTTTAAAATTGCAAGTGTAATTTGTATGTGCTTGGGAAATAAGATCAAGTTGCAAACACATAAAACTTAATGAGTTTTTAATTAAACATGAGTAGCATAAAGAAACATATTAGTCATCAAAATAACACATTAACACAGTAAAATGATAAAGGAGTTCACCCCTCTCTTGGGCTACATCTCCTGGTCCAGCTTCCAATGGATGATTTTCATTAATGCTCAAAATGTCAAAATTAGTTCTTTACAAATCCCATAATGAAAAATAGATGGCTTCAATGGCTCTAGAATATCCAAAACCCCCTAGATAGGCTCTTCCTACACTTGGTTTGGACAAAAACTAAGAATAAATCACTTCCTGGGAGTTTCTCCCAATTCTTTGTTGTCTCTGATCCTCCAAATCACACTTGTGTATGACTAACCTAGCTCATGAGAATTTCCCATGCCAAAAACCCAGCACCCCGCCCATTCCACAAAAGGTGGCATATTATCGCACGGTTAGGAGGCATAATCACATTTTCCGATGGAGGTGTCGGCCGCATGGCCCATGTGGCCTAGTGCCTACCTAAAGTATAGCATCGTCGCATGAACGTTGAACAAACCATGCACTGGTGGTCATATGTTGGACGGTGGTATGACCACAAGATAGTCATTGGAAATTCCTCCATTCTAGGTCATATGGTAGTGGTATGTAACCGAGGGTTAGGGCTAAGATCCGACCCTTTCTCCACCCAACCAAAAATTACATCAAACGTAAAATATATTTCAAAGGTATAAGGTTAAGAATCAATACATAGGATGGTTGGTGGAACAACCTATACAGAGACTATGCCATATGTAGAGGTCCCAGGTTCGACCCCCGCAAACTCTTAAATTTTACACCAACCTTCCAACGACGGGGTTCCATGTGGCGACCTCTGGCTGGCCCATGTGGCACCTTCCCATTCAACCTACAATATGCCATGTGTTGACCATCAATTGGTCCACGTAAACACTTGCCAAGTTAGTTTCCAAATAAACACCTTACAATGTCACCATAATAGTACCATGCCACGTCAATAGTACGGTCTTCACAGCCAGACTGTACGGACTGTACAATCAACAAATTTTCTCCTATTTGGCAAAGTGGACAGAACACAATATCTCTTGCATACGATGTATATTTTTTAGCAACTCCGAGAACTTTAATTTTTGAGCATATTTTGATCCCTGGGATCACCTATTAAGTTTTCTCCTCATATGCGAGGGTGGGGGTGGGGGGAATAATAGAAAAAATTTAATATGTTTTCTCTATTATTCCTCCCACCCACACCCTCACTCATATATGAGGGTGGGGGTAGGGGGAATAATAGAGAAAACTTAATATGTTTTCTTTGGTGGGGGGAATAAAAGAGAAAAAATTATATGTTTTCTCTATTATTCCCCCCAACCCCACCCTCACCCTCATATATGAGGGAGGGTGCGGTGAGCGGAATAATAGAGAAAAAATATTAAGGGTTGGGGTGGCAGGAATAATAGAGAAAACATAATATGTTTTCTCTATTATTCCCTCCACCCCACCCCAATATGGTACCATGCAACGTCAACAGTACGGTCTTCATAGTCATAATGTACGGACTATACAGACTGTACAATCAACACAATTTTTCATGTTTGTCAAAGTAGACATAACACAATATCTCTCACATACGATGTCTGTTTTCGAGCAATTATGAACACTTTGATTGTTGAGCATATTTTGATCCCCTGGATCACCTATTATGTTTTCTCCTCATAAGTGGGGGTGGGGGTGGAGGGAATAATAGAGAAAACTTAATTGTTTTCTCTATTGTCCCCCCCACCCGCACCATCACCCTCATATATGAGGGAGGGTGGAGTGGGGGAAATAATAGAGAAAACATATTAAGGGTGGGGGTGGGGGGAATAATAGAGAAAACACAATATGTTTTCTCTATTATTCCCTCCCCCCAGCCTCATGGGGGGAATAATAGAAAAAACTTAATATGTTTTCTCTATTATTTCCCCCACCCCCACCCTCATATATGATTTTTCTCTATTATTCCCCCCACATATATGAGGGAGTTTTCTTTATTATTCCCCCCATCCCCACCCTAATATATGAGTTTTATCTATTATTCCCTCCACCCCCACCCTCATATATGAGGGTGGGTGGGGTGGGGGAAATAATAGATAAAAAATACCCTCATTGGCCATGGGGGTGAGGGGAATAATAGGTGGGCAGAAATAATAGAGAAAACATAGGGGTGGGGGGAATAATTGATAAAACATACTATTTTTTCTCTCTTATTCCCCCCACCCCTATTTTTTATCTATTATTCCCCCCACATATTATTCCTCCCACCCTCAATGAGAGTATTATAGGTGGGGGGAATAATAGAGAAAACATATGGGTGGGGGGAATAATAGAGAAAACATACTATGTGTTCTCTATTAATCCCCCCACCCCTATATTTTCTCTATCATTCCCCCCACACACTCCACCCTCAATGAGGGTGGGGGTGGGGGAAATAATAGAGAAAACATACCCTCATTGAGGGTGGGGATGGGGTTAATCCCCACCCCCACCCTCAATGAAGGTATTTTTTCTATATTATTCCCCCTACCCCCACCCTGAATGAGGGTGGGGGTGGGGGGCATAATAGAGAAAGAATATTAATACATTTTCTCTTTTCCCCCACCCCCACCTTCATTGAGGGTGGGGTTGGGGGGAATAATAGAGAAAACATATCACCTCCACCCTCAATGAGGGTGGGGGTGGGGGGAATAATAGAGAAAACATATTAATCTGATTTCTCTAATATTCCCCCCAACCCCACCCTCATTGATGGTGGGGGTGATATGTTTTCTCTATTATTTTCCCCACCCTAACCCTCATTGAGGGTGGGGGGAATAATAGAGAATTTTTTTTATGTTTTCTCTATTATTCCCCCTACCTCCACCCTGAATGAGGGTGGGGGTGGGGGAATAATAGAGAAAACACAATGAGGGTTGAGGTGGTGGGAATAATAGATAAAACATAATAGTGGGGGTGGGGGGAATTATAGAGAAAACACATTATGTTTTATCTATTATCCCCCCCACCCTCCACCCGCAATGAGGTTGGGGATAGGGGACTAATAGAGAAACACAATGAGGCTGAGGGTGGGGGGAATAATAGAGAAAACATAATGTGTTTTCTCTATTACTCCCCCACCCTAATTGAGGGTGGGGGGAATAATAAAGAAACTATATTATGTTTTCTCTATTATTCCCCCCACTCCCACCCTCAATGGGTGGGGGAAATAATAGAGAAAACATATTATGTCTCCTACAATAGATAACAACTCAAATTTGTCAACAACAACAAGATTTCAGGTTTCCATATCAGGTTTTATATTTGATATTGTTATAGTCTAAGTAAGTTTTATAACTAGAATATGAGTCTTTATAATTCTATTATTAATATTGCTATCGTTAGTTTAGTAACACTTGAATATTATTGGTATGATTTGCATATCAATAAATGTTCATTTTCCAATATTAATGATGCACTTGTTTACAAGATGGAATTGATCTCTTCTAGGAGATGTTGTTATCTTTTGTTTCTTGTTCTGGGAAGGAATTATTGGTCACAACACTGGAAGAATGTTGAAAAGTTTTGTTCCTATTATTACAATTTTTTCTTACTCTTTCTTTAGGTAGGTCATAGGTGATAGATCTAAGAAGGAGATATTGTGATGATTGTTCCCATTATTGTTTTATTATTATAAGAATGTTATTATTGTATGTTGTTTTTCCCTATTGTTGCTCTTGTTCTAGGTAGGTCACAAGTGATAGCTTTGAGAGGGAGCTATAATGATGGTTGTAGGAAGAAACATATTAGATGGTCTCTAGCCAAGACATGGAGTGGACTATCTAGACATAAAGTTGTGTACACAACAGTACACATCCATGCAGTGAAGGAAGGAGGATGAAGTCATAAACTTCTGGAAAGAAGGGTAATTTTGTGGATACATAGTATCTCATATGGAGAGAAATTATGAGAAAAAGGATCCAAATATGACTGTACATATCCCTCTATTTCAGTTGATCACTCTTCAAATCATCAGGAAGAGTCAATAGAGCCAAAAGGACCTACCTAGAATCATTACAGTGACTAGGAAGAGACCATCATGGTCCCATGATATGTTTCAAGATGAAAAGGGGGATACAGATATGCGACATTGATGAGCCATATCATGAAGAGGATCATATGTCTCCACCAGTGGTGAGGAAGGTGGCCCCACCAAGTACTATCTTAGAAGGATCTAGAGTTCAAAGGAAGTCATCCTTAAGATCCAGTAGGGAGGAGCAGCCTCCCTAGGACAATTCATAAGATATTATAATTCAGAGGAGGTCAACACATGTAAGGGGATAAGATGGCTCCAGAGATTATATAGAGTCTGAAGGAGTCAAACTTCAGAGGGTGTTGGCAACCAATTCACATTTTTATACTGTCCTTATAAGCTACCTACACTAGAGTTTTACAAACTTCAATTTTTGTCGCAACCTTCGAATAAAACGACACTATTATTTTATATGCATTTTCCCNCTTGCCCTTGTTCTTATTTTCACGACTGCAAGCATGAAAACTGTGATTTCAAAGCCATATTAAAAACATCGCTGGATTGTTATGATCACCCTTGTCTCTATGTTCATTGCGTTTCCAATTTACTTATCGTTATACAGTTGACAAGACTCCAAGATCCTTATTCATTTGGCATTCTTTATTTGTTAATATGACTTCATTTTACAAGACTGTGATGATATTGTTGGAAAACGTTTAACAAATAGTGTATGCCTATCATTGATGGCAAGTACAACAGTGAAGATGGCAGAATCAAAATGAGCATCGATGAACAAACAGGAACAACGTAGGCTCAGGAGGAATTAGTGCAGAGTAGAAATTCTTCCAAGCAAGAAGGATGTGTAAACTTGGAGGAGAAGCGTCACTGATCATTGGATCCCATCCAAAATTCTTGACAGAATGAGGGCCATCAGATCTAAATAAAAACAAGAAGAGCACGCGCTGAAGAGAAGGATAGATATCAGACGTTAGATCTGAGCATAGGATCTGACCACCGTTGGATTGAGGAGAACCTGCACGTTCTTTAAAGTGCTAGGAGAAAATGGGCTCACAAAATCCTGAAAGCAGGAGGACCGTCCATCTCAAGGGGTTATGTGGACCGTTGATGTAACTCCATATCAGAGTTAAGTGACTCGCAACATGGAGAGGCAAGAAACATAACTATCAAAATCGCGATATGCGAAATCGTGATTTAATCGCAGCCGTCAAATCAAAGTTTTGTTCTGGACCGTTGATCCAGCTTCATCTCGGAGTTTCATGACTCACGACTTGGAGAGGCGATATGATTCATCTCTAGATTCACGAGATGCGAGATAGCGATTTAATCGTGGACCGTTGGATCAAGAGGACACGTG
>JASDQU011404641.1:92763-103954 GCA_032191745.1 Picea mariana
TTTTGGACCTATAAAAGATTACTTTCAGTCAATTTGAATATGAGGGTACAATTCCCTCACCTTTCCAAAATCAATCCATCTAGTTTTTCTTGGATTTGTGCCTTTAAGACCAACACAAAGGTATCCTTCATTTTGAAGTTCTCATCCTCCGGTCAAGGATTGTATCCTCATGCAATTATGAAAGATATTTTGGATAGAAGTCATCTATTGAGGAAATATTAACATGCTCTCCTTGATCATCAATCAAAGGAGGCTCATACAATCTCAAATTCTCAACATTAACAACTACATACATTTGCATGTAAGGAGGCAAATCCAAATGGAAGACATTGTTACCAATATTTTCAATAATTTTGAAAGGTCCATATCTAATTGGTTTCATTTTTTTACCTTCTCTTTTAAGCCTCTCCTTGCTAATGTAAAGCCAAACTTCATTTCCAAATTGGAAACTGTGATCAACACCATGCTTGCCATGTCTTAAATTGTACTTGGCTTGGCTCTTTTCCAACTATTCTTGTACCATTTGATGCACCAACTGAATTTGTTCAATGAGCTTCTTTTCTCTATCAATGTCATAATGACCATCAATACCAATATCCTTCCCAAATATAAAATCTAAAGGAGATTTTGGACAATAATCAAAACATGCCTCAAGTTGAGATGTTTGACTCGAAGAGTGCTTATCTCAGTTGTATGCATGTTGAATGTAGTGTAGGTGCTCATCCCAAATCTTAGGATGTTTGTTGCAATAACCACGAAGAAGATGCACTATTTTTCTATCCACCACTTTTTTTTGACCATTGGTTTGTGGATGAAATGTTGTGCTCTTTTTCATATTGGTGTCCATGAGTGACCATAATCTTGACCAAAAGTTCCCAATAAATCAATAATATCGATCAGAAATAATGGATTTGGGAAACCCAAAAATGTACCCAAACATGCTGAAAGAACATTTGTGTCATTTGTTCGGCTGTAACCATCTTCTTACAAGGCATTAAAATACACATTTTGTTGAAAGATTCAACCACAACATAAAGATAATCATGATTCTTTTTTGACATAGGTATACCTCCTACAAAGTCCATGGAAATGATTTCCCAAGGACGAGAAGGAACCAAAAGTGGGTTATACAAACCCAACTTTCCATTGCTATGCTTACTTGTAGCACATAAAGAACATCCTCTTACATATCTTGAAACACTTTCATTCATTTTAGGCCAATAGCAATACCTTTGCAAATTAGCCACTGTCTTGCCTACACCAAAGTGGCCAGCAATAATAGAAGAGTGTGCTTCCCTTGTTGACTCTTTCACCCTGTGGAATACATAGCTTTCCAAGATGATAAAAAATCTTATCATGCACATGGTAATCCAATTCCTCAACTTGGTTAGAAAGACACAAAGTTGCATAAACATCTTTAAAATCAACATCTAAAGCATATTGTTCAGCATAGCTCTCATGCATGATACAATTATGGTTAAGAATAACTGAAGCACTAACAATAGGCATATAAATCATATCAGAAACTTTGTTATAAATTCCTTTTTTATACCTTATAACCAAGTGGAATTGTTTTAGAAAACCCATCCATCTAAAGTGCCTTGCTTGTTGTATCTTTGTTTGTGATTGTAAGTATTGCAATGGTTGATGATCTGTGTGAATGATAGTTTCTTTTCCCAACAAATAATGTTTCCATTTTTTCACACTTTTCACCAATGCATACGACTCCTTATCATAAGTAGGACAATTAATAGCAATACCATTAAAAGTTTCAAAATGAAAATGAATGGGCCTACCATGTTGCAACAAGACTGCTCCCATTGCATAATTACTTGCATATGTTTGGATCTCAAATGGATGTCTCAAATTAGGAAGTGAAAGAATTGGAATTGAACTAATATTCTCCTTCAATGCATCAAAATCTTTTTGTTTCTTGCATCCCCATTGGAAAACTTGCTTGATGCTTGTCACTTCATATAATGGAGCTTCAATTGAAGAGAAGTTAGCAATAAACTTTCTCCAATATTTAACTGCTCCCAAAAATCTTCTTACCTCTGTCACATTGTTGGGATTGGGCCAATCCAAATTACTTTGACCTTGGAAGGATCAATTTTCAGTTCTCCTCCTCCAACAATATGTCCCAAGTAAACAAGTGAGGCCTTTCCAAACTCACATTTAGACATCTTTAAAAACAAATTTTCTTTCTTCATAACATATAGAAATTGTTTTACATGCATAAAATAATCTTCATGAGACTTGATAAATATCAAAATGTCATCCAAGTAGACAATCACAAAATCATCAAGAAAAGGCCTTAAAACATCATTCATGACTCTCATGAATGTAGCAGGAGCATTACAAAGCCCAAATGGCATAACCATCCATTCAAACAAACCTTTATTTGTTTTGAAAGTTGTCTTCCATGTGTCTCCTTAATCAATCCTAATTTGATGATATCCACTTCTCAAATCCAACTTAGTAAAATACTTAGCATCTTTTAATTGATAAAGAAAATCATCAATTCTAGGAAGAGGATAACGATTCTTTACTGTAATCTTGTTCAAGGCTCTGAAATCTACACACATGCTCCATGTACCATATTTCTTTTTCACTAAAACAATTGGTGACCCACATGGATATGTGCTTGGCATGATAACTCCTTTTCAAGAAACTCTTTGATTTATTTTTTAATTTCATCATTCTCCATGACTGACATCCTGTACATACCAATGTTTGGAAGAGGCAAATCTTGTTGCAATTTTATCTCATGTTGGATACTCCTTTTTCGAGGCAATCCTTTTGGTTCTTGAAACATCTCATCATATTGGTTAACAACCTCATAAAACTTAGATTTCAACTTTGCATCAAAACCTTGGAAATCTTCTTTTTCAACATTGTATTTGGGTTTGATCATCAAGAGGACAAAGTTCTTACTAGAATTGACTAATCTCTTCATTTTTGCATCATTTACAAGTGACAAATTCAACTTATTTGTATGTGATCTAAAAATTTACTCAAATCCATTTTTAAACAAATGATATGCATTCTCATGATGATGAAATATGGCTCTCCTATCATATAAATATGGGATTCCCAACACAATACCACAAATATCCAATGGAACAACATCAAGCTCTACCGCATCTATAAAGTTTGCAGTGATGGAAAACTAAGTTTACATCTTCTTGTCACATACAATTTGGCATTGTCACATATCCATCCTAGAGAGTAAGGTTTGGGATGTGGAGTAGTTTCAAATTTTTATTTCTTGACAGTGTCTTCAGATATGAGGGTTGCTTGAGATCCAATATCAAAAGGAGTATCTATCTTGGTATGCCTTGAAATAACCCTTATGTGGAAAATCTCTATTCTTTCTTTTTCATGTTGAGTTTCATTGATCCTACTACTACTTGAAGAACTAGTACTTGCAATAGAATCCTTACCTTGAAAACCCATGGCTATATTTTTTATTTCATCTACTGAATCAGAACCTAAATAATGTTGTGTAGTTGTAGTAGTCTTTGTTTTACCCTTATGGCTGAACTTTTTGGGTCTCATTTCAGGATGAAGTTTCCAACAATGGTCTTCATCATGGCCATATTTTTAACAATGTTTACATGAGAGTTTATGTCCCTCTTTCTTCACTGAAATATTCTTTCTTCCATTTCCTTTGAATTTCCTCTTTCCCTTGTCTCCCTTGACAAATGGCTTCTTGCTTCCCTCTTGAGGTTCATTCCTACCTCTTGCTTCCAAATGAGTTTCCTGTACAAAAACTTCATCTAGATTTGTTGGGTTAAACATACGTATTGTGTGCCTCAAGTAGCTATGCAATCCTCCAATGTATTTGAGTAAAGTTTCTTGGGAAGATAAATCTATACCCAAAATCAAATCTCTTCTTATAAATTCTTGAGTGTAGCTTTGCACACTTTTCCCTTTAGCTTGTCTAAAAATTTTCCAATCCATAATAGATTTATGCATGTATGCTAATGGAAAAAATTGTATTTTAATTGCAACGATAAAATCATTCCAAGAGGATAGAACTTTACCATGTTTATTCATGTCCTCTTGAGTTTGGGCTTCCCACCAAATGAGTGTTTCACTTTTCAATCTAAGAGAAGCAAGTTGAATCTTAGTTTCATCATCTTTTATTCTTTGTATCCTACAATACACTTCAATCTGATGAACCCAGTTATCCAATTTCTCAGCATTTACCTCTCCATTGTACATAGGCAATTCAAAATTAATATCAAGCTTAAAAAAAGGAGTTTGTGGAGGAATTTTACCATATTCCTTTGGATAATTTGGAGGTGGTTGTGGAATGGTAGAAGAAGTGGAATATGGAGGTGAAGGAGGTGGAGTATCACCATTAACTCCATTTCCTTTTGTATTTTTATCACCACTATCTTCATTACCTCTTGGAGGATTTAAGCTTTCACCTTGCAACCTTGCATTTCTTTCTTCAAATAAATCTTTCACCATTTATGTCATATCATATAAATCTTTTCTAAAAGTTTCATCTTCTGAAGTAAGAGTTTCATGAATCTCCTCATGAGCCAAACTTGGTGAATATATCCTTGAAGCTTGAGGTGATTGTGTACTTCTCCTTCTTGAAAGTTGAGAACTAGGCTCTGAAAGTTGACCTTCTCCTCTTGTGCAATTCAACCTTGTAAGAATCAGAAAAAAAAAAACTTGCAAACAATCAAACCTTAAAAAAGCCAAGCTCTGATACCAACTTGATCTAAAAATGAAAAGGCTCAAGTCTCTTTAAAATTGCAAGTGTAATTTGTATGTGCTTGAGAAATAAGATCAAGTTGCAAACACATAAAAATTAATGAGTTTTTAATTAAACATGAGTATCATAAAGAAACATATTAGTCATCAAAATAAACACCTTAACACAGTAAAATGATAAAGGAGTTCACCCCTCTCTTGGGCTACATCTCCTTGTCCAGCTTCCAATGGATGATTTTCATTAATGCTCAAAATGTAAAAATTAGTTCTTTACAAATCTTAGAATGCAAAATAGATGGCTTCAATGGCTATAGAATATCCAAAACCCCCTAGCTAGGCTCTTCCTACACCTGGTTTGGACAAAAGCTAAGAATAAATCACTTCCTGGGAGTTTCTCCCAATTCTGTGTTGTCTTTGATCCTCCAAATCACACTTGTGTATGACTAACCTAGCTCATGAGAATTTCCCATGCCAAAAACCCAGCACCCCACCCATTCCACAAAAGGTGGCATATTATCGCACGATTAGGAGGCATAATCACATTTTTCGATGGAGGTGTCGGAAGCATGGCCCATGTGGACTAGTGCCTACCTAAAGTATAGCATCGTCGCATGAATGTTGAACAAACCATGCACTGGTGGTCATATGTTGGATGGTGGTATGACCACAATATAGTCATTGGAAAGTCCTCCATTCTAGGTCATATGGTAGTGGTATGTAACCGAGAGTTGGGGCTAAGCCCCGACCCTTTCTCTGCCCAACCAAACATTACATCAAACTTAAAATATATTTCAAAGGTATAAGGTTAAGAATCAATACATAGGATGGTTGGTGGCACAACCTATACAGAGACTATGCCATATGTAGAGGTCCCAGGTTCGACCCTCGTAGACTCTTAAATTTTACACCAACCTTCCAACGACGGGGTTCCATGTGGCGACCTCTAGCTAGGCCACGTGGCACCTTCCCATTCAACCTACAATATGCCATGTGTTGACCATCAATTGGTCCACATAAACACTTGCCAAGTTAGTTTCCAAATAAACACCTTACAATGTCACCATAATAGTACCATGCCACATCAATAGTACGGTCTTCACAGCCAAACTGTATGGACTGTACAATCAACAATTTTTTTCCTGTTTGGCAAAGTGGACAGAACACAATATCTATTGCATACGATGTATGTTTTTGAGAAACTCCGAGAACTTTAATTTTTGAGCATATTTTGATCCCTGGGATCACCTATTAAGTTTTCTCCTCATATGCGAGGGTGGGGGTGGGGGGAATAATAGAGAAAATTTAATATGTTTTCTCTATTATTCCTCCCACCCCCACCCTCACTCATATATGAGGGTGGGGGTAGGGAGAATAATAGAGAAAACTTAATATGTTTTCTTTGTGGGGGAGGATAAAAGAGAAAACTTTATATGTTTTCTCTATTATTCCCCCCAACCCCACCCTCACCCTCATATATGAGGGAGGGTGCGGTGGGCAGAATAATAGAGAAAACATATTAAGGGTTGGGGTGGCAGGAATAATAGAGAAAACATAATATGTTTTCTCTATTATTCCCCCCACCCCACCCCAATACGATACCATGCAACATCAACAATATGGTCTTCATAGTCATAATGTACGGACTATACAATCAACAAAATTTTTCATGTTTGTCAAAGTAGACATAACACAATATCTCTCGCATACGATGTTTGTTTTCGAGCAATTTTGAACACTTTGATTGTTGAGCATATTTTGATCCCCTGGATCACCTATTATGTTTTCTCCTCATAAGTGGGGATGGGGTGGAGGGAATAATAGAGAAAACTTAATTGTTTTCTCTATTGTCCCCCCCACCCGCACCATCACCCTCATATATGAGGGAGGGTGGGGTGGGGGAAGTAATAGAGAAAACATATTAAGGGTGGGGGTGGGGGGAATAATAGAGAAAACATATTAAGGGTGGGGGTGGGGGGAATAATAGAGAAAACAAAATATGTTTTCTCTATTATTCCTTACCCCCAGCCTCATGGGGGGAATAATAGAGAAAACTTGATATGTTTTCTCTATTATTTCCCCCACCCCCACCCTCATATATGATTTTTATCTATTATTCCCCCCACATATATGAGGGAGTTTTCTTTATTATTCCCCTCATCCCCACCCTAATATATGAGTTTTATCTATTATTCCCTCCACCCCCACCCTCATATATGAGGGTGGGTGGGGTGGGGGAAATAATAGATAAAAAATACCCTCATTGACCGTGGGGGTGAGGGGAATAATAGGTGGGTGGAAATAATAGAGAAAACATAGAGGTGGGGGGAATAATCGATAAAACATACTATTTTTTCTCTATTATTCCCCCCACCCCTATTTTTTATTTATTATTCCCCCCACCTATTATTCCTCCCACCCTCAAAGAGAGTATTATGGGTGGGGGGAATAATAGAGAAAACATATGGGTGGGGGGAATAATAGAGAAAACATACTATGTGTTCTCTATTAATCCCCCCACCCCTATATTTTCTCTATCATTCCCCCCACACACTCCACCTTCAATGAGGGTGGGGGTGGGGGAAATAATAGAGAAAACTTACCCTCATTGAGGGTGAGGATGGGGGTAATCCCCCACCCCCACCCTCAATGAAGGTATGTTTTCTATATTACTCCCCCTACCCCCACCCTGAATGAGGGTGGGGGTGGGGGGAATAATAGAGAAAGCATATTAATACATTTTCTCTTTCCCCCCACCCCCACCTTCATTGAGGGTGGGGTTGGGGGGAATAATAGAGAAAACATATCACCTCCACCCTCAATGAGGGTGGGGGTGGGGGGAATAATAGAGAAAACATATTAATCTGATTTCTCTAATATTCCCCCCAACCCCACCCTCATTGATGGTGGGGGTGATATGTTT
This sequence comes from Picea mariana, assembly GCA_032191745.1. Classification (NCBI taxonomy): domain Eukaryota; kingdom Viridiplantae; phylum Streptophyta; class Pinopsida; order Pinales; family Pinaceae; genus Picea; species Picea mariana. Next base: position 100,415 of record JASDQU011404641.1, read on the forward strand.
TCTCTATTATTTCCCCCACCCTAACCCTCATTGAGGGTGGGGAGAATAATAGAGAAAACATTTTATGTTTTCTCTATTATTCCCCCTACCTCCACCCTCAATGAGGGTGGGGGTGGGGGAATAATAGAGAAAACACATTGAGGGTTGAGGTGGTGGGAATCATAGATAAAACATAATAGTGGGGGTGGGGGGGATTATAGAGAAAAAACATTATGTTTTATCTATTATTCCCCCCACCCTCCACCCGCAATGAGGGTGGGGATAGGGGACTAATAGAGAAACACAATGAGGGTGAGGGTGGGGGGAATAATAGAGAAAACATAATGTGTTTTCTCTATTATTCCCCCCACCCCCACCCTAATTGAGGGTGGGGGGAATAATAAAGAAAATATATTGTGTTTTCTCTATTATTCCCCCCACTCCCACCCTCAATGGGTGGGGGAAATAATAGAGAAAACATATTATGTCTCCTACAATAGATAACAACTCAAATTGGTCAACAACAACAAGATTCCAGGTTTCCATATCAGGTTTTATATTTGATATTGTTGTAGTCTAAGTAAGTTTTATAACTAGAATATGAGTCTTTATAATTCTATTATTAATATTGCTATCGCTAGTTTAGTAACACTTAAATATTATTTTTATGATTTGCATCTCAATAAATGTTCATTTTCCAATATTAATGATGCACTTGTTTACAAGATGGAATTGATCTCTTCTAGGAGATGTTGTTATCTTTTGTTTCTTGTTCCAGGAAGGAATTATTGGTCACAACACTGGAAGAGTGTTGAAAAGTTTTGTTCCTATTATTACAATTTTTTTTTACTCTTTCTTCAGGTAGGTCATAGGTGATAGATCTAAGAAGCAGATATTGTGATGATTGTTCCCATTATTGTTTTATTATTATAAGAATGTTATTATTGTATGTTGTTTTCCCCTAATGTTGCTCTTGTTCTAGGTAGGTCACAAGTGATAGCTTTGAGAGGGAGCTATAATGATGGTTGTAGGAAGAAACAGATTAGATGGTCTCTAGACAAGACATGGAGTGGACTATCTAGACATAAAGTTGTGTACACGACTGTACACATCCATGCAATGAAGGAAGGAGGATGAAGTCATAAACTTCTAGAAAGAAGGGTAATTTTGTGGATACATAGTATCTCATATGGAGAGAAATTATGAGAAAAAGGATCCAAAGATGACTGTACATATCCCTCTATTTCATTTGATCACTCTTCAAATCATCAGGAAGAGTCAGTAGAGCCAAAAGGACCTACCTAGAATCATTACAGTGACTAGGAAGAGACCATCATGGTCCCATGATATGTTTCAAGATGTAAAGGGGGATACAAATATGCGACATTGATGAGCCATATCACGAGGAGGATCATATATCTCCACCAGTGGTGAGGTAGGTGGCCCCACCAAGTACTAGCTTAGAAGGATCTAGAGTTCAAAGGAAGTCATCCTCAAGATCCAGTAGGGAGGAGAAGCCTCCCTAGGATAGTTCATAAGATATTAGAATTCAGAGGAGGTCAACACATGTAGAGGGATAAGATGGCTCCAGAGATTATATAGAGTCTGAAGTAGTCAAGCTTCAGAGGGATAATTCAAAATCTAAGTAAGTGTGATATTAGAGAGATTCGGTGGCTTAGATACTTTGATTCAGATTGTATTCCTCCCCATATTCATATGGAAGAGAGAGACGTATTCCAGGACTGACAAACAAATTCCATGGGTTGAGGAAGCTGTATCGTAGATTCAAAGACTTATAGGATACATGATATCCCTGGGAGGATTCCCTTGGTTCAGTAGACTTTGCTATAGTGACAGAGGAGGAATCTAGTCAGAAGGACTGGGATATGGATCTTTTCCTTGCTTTCGAGACCAGAAAGGAATTTAGTGGTGACTTCCATGTTGGTATACAAGATCAAGAATGCTATAGATGGCAATACAGATATGTACAATGCTTGATTTGTGGCCAAAATATTCCCCCAAGGAGAGGGAGAAGATTATGACGAGACACTTTCTCCAATAGCCAAAAGAAGTGCACATAGAACAACCACAAGAGACATGAGAAGGAATATCATGTATAGAGATTGAAGAAGGATTTGTACTGGTTTAAACAGGAACCCGAGGCATGATATGCCATATTAGACAGTTACTTTGATCCGGATTATTTTCAACACAAAATGAGAGTGGAGATATAATAAATAAATGTATTGGGACATCTCAGATATCCGATATTATAATATAAATGTATCAAAGATTCAACCATAAACACAAATATATTTTAATACACAATTTTCTATTAATGAGCGAAAATGTACAAAGACTGTAAAATACAGAGTGAAATTCTCACTAGAATGGTGGTAGATTATCTTTAAGAAGAGATGCGATGACTACTCGCATCCATGAAAAGATGATTTTACAATGAGGATCCAAAGGCCTTTTTTATCATAAAGAAAATCCATAACCCTAACCCCGAAATATGAAAGCCAACAGTTTTGTGGACCTCGTTTTGGGTAGTTTGGTGTATCAACTTATCGGGGGCATAGCTTTGGCATACGAGCTTCGTTTGGGGCACACGATAGCTCATTGGAAGGGTATCATCAAGGAGATTCATTTTGGGGGCTCAATCAAAGCCTTTGGCTATCATTGAGAAGATCAATCCCTAAAAACCTTTATTTAGGCCCTCAAAATGGACCCGGAAGTTAAAAACTGCTAAAAATAGTAAATTGCCAAAATTGCCAGAAAAATGTTTTGAGCGAGTTGGAAAAGGTGGGTGGCCACCGATATCCACTTGGATCAATTCTCCTTCCTTAAGAAACAATGGTATCCATTGAATTGAGTGCCCGGGGGAGAGGGAATTTTTTTTTCTTAATCTGCATCTTGATGAGCTGCCTACCTTGTTGGAGAAGTTGTGTTGCTTATCTTTTTGAAGGTTTTCACGAGCCTGTGGATGGAACGGTTGGACCTTTTTAACCAGTCTGGCTACATGAGATGTCTGTGTCTAGAAGGACTCTTTGTACTTTGTTGCATTCTTTTCCACCTTATTTTGTTGGATAGAAGGTGCTCAGGACAAGGTTGTAATGGTTGCAGTATCCTTCTATTCACCTTTTGAACAAATTGTGAAGAAGGTAAATTTTGTAGTATGAGATACTACCTTGTGACACTGCTTAGGTGGGATAGTAGTTGAAACCACCTCTAGTATCCTATAGATATGACCCCCTAGAGTAAAAATGACACTATGGGTTTGAGACTCATAGATAGCATGGTGCTTCCACATATATGGCTGGCCCAAGAGAACATCATAGACATCGAGTAGGGAAACATCACATAATACCTCATCCTTGAAGGTTTGGATGACGTATTGCAATAGACACTGATGACTGACAAAAATATCTCATCCCTGGTGAAGTCACCCGATGTTCCATGGTTGTGGGTGTGGTGTTGTCGAAAATCCCAATGGTTTGACGACCTCTGCTGAGATGAGGTTCTTCTGGCTTCCGCTATCAACAATAAAATGCAGCAGGA
>JASDQU011404641.1:124505-146608 GCA_032191745.1 Picea mariana
TTCTCCCTTAAAGCTAATTTCTCTCTGTGTTGCAGCTCTCTCTAACTAGGTGTACAAACTTCTACATAACTCAAAAATGTTTCTAGGGTTTCCCCTAGCTACTTGCTTACTCTAAAATTCATCCTACGCTATCTTAGTTCAGTCGCATTCCAAAGTTGAACTGGAAACTCCTGCCCTGTTTACAACTTCAAAACTTGCCTCAAAGGGTAAAGTTTGGCATTGGTTCAAGCATGCTCCAAAGGTGAATTTCAGCGCTGAGTGGAGGCAGATTTCGAAATTGGTTGTAACTACCCACATTGAAGTTATAGAAGAAATCTCTCGTGTTGAGCGGTCCCGCCTCTGTGCGCTTGCTAACGATGCTCCTGCATCAAGACTCAACTATTTCCTTAATGTATCTTCTATTACAATGCTCATGACTAACTTTCCTTGGATTGCATTGTATGCATCTGGAATATTATGCAGGGTCAATGGGAACATGAATGCAATGGAATCAAGCAACTAAAATTGATCAATGCGTTATTCTTTTAGTAAAATTTAATCTGGCATATCCAATCCTCACACATTCATAGCAACAATAGGCATGCCTTTGATTTTCTATAGTTCACACTCCAACAAGAGAAATCAATTCATTCTTCACATTGATCCATACTACATGAAAGACTAGGTGTCATAAGTATATGATTCCCACTTATCTGACGACAGGAAGGGAGCACATTTTAATGAAATATTGATTCAAATATTTAAAGGAGTTCATCTAATGGAGCAATGCTTTGTGAATGTTCCAACATTTGAAAATCTCTCTCAACATCAACTGATCATCGGACCCCATGAATGACAGGTCACACTTTCTCTAACTCATGGCATGTCTTAAGATTTGTTGCATCCTAGCCAAAAATTACAGAGATGGCATTCATAATATAGAGATGGTGTAGGCATTAGACTTGGTGCACATCCATAAAACAAACCATGAGAAATATAAGCATTCCAACGTATGGATATATTTAGGTTTAAAAAAATGGATCTCCTCCAAATCCTCATGGTTCCTCTCTACCACAAGATCCTACATACAAAATGAGTTTGGATCTCCCTAGAACTCCTCCTTGGTACCTCTAGTCACAAGACCTACAGAAGAGAAGGGGACGAAACCCCCATGGGACCCCAATTGACCCTCCCAAGTTCCATGGAACCCTCCAATTCACTCGACCTACCCCTAAATCCCACTCGAGCTGCCAAAATCCACCCATGACCACTTATATTCCCCTTGTTCCATGTTAGAATTCTCCCACGAGTCCCACGACTCTGTTGGTGAAGGGATTAGACCCTTTTATAAGCTCCAGTATCCATTCAAAATTCCACAATCCTCACTTAGTTTCTCCAGGTCTGCAAGGATGTGTATCCCCCCCTTAAAGAACCTTAGCGGCCTCCCAAAGTTAGAAAAACTTCAAGGTTTCCACTGAAATCGTCACATTGTGTAGATGTAGAAGATTGGCCTCCACAAGTCCATCAAACTGCCAATAATATGGTGTTTTCATCCTATAGGGAATCCCATGAATTTCCTTTATTATTTGATGCACACTTGAACCAAAGATAAACCACCAATGAAGCTCCAAAAGAAATCCAAAATGGGTCTTCCACTTGTTTATTTAGGGTGGGTATTTCACCGCCAAAACCAAACCAACAGATGGAATGGTTTTGCTAAACCCTAATGAAACAATGGCTCCAAGAGCACCGCACAAAATATCAATAAAATCATAATAGTAAAGTGAGGGGCTATCCATCCTTTTATTATTCCTCCTAGTCTTCTAGATCTTTCCCTTTTGATAAAATCAAACCCTTATCTTATTTTCCCTCCAATATTCACTTAAACATTAAAAATCACTTTAGGATTTTGTCATCTTTTAACCCAATGACACTAAATAAATCCCCGTGACTGCCTTTTTCTACTGACTATATCCTACAAGAGCCATATAGGATGTTAATTCATCCTCTTGTTAGATTTTCTTTACTTATAGAGAGGTATCATTACAAATGTTCTTTTATTCCTTTAACATTAAAAATTATATCATAGACTGAATAATAATAGAAGCATAAAAAATAGATAAGAGTACACAAGAGATTTATCATGGGAAAACCCAACAACCTTTCTTAGATACATTCTGTCAACAATAGTCCAAACATACATCATCTCTCAAGACCCACATAGAATATATAAACCCTAGCACTAGGCCAACGAACCTCTAGTGCTCACAGTTGTAGCAACAACATAATATAAGAAGAGAGCACCTCCTTAGAGAGATAACACACAAGATAAAGTAGCCACCAAGAATAACCAAAACCCCAGCTCCGCCTCTCCTCTTCCTCCTCAGACTTGTGCACCTTTTTCTCAGTGAGAGAGTGTGTTGTGAGAGTGTCCAAATGAGCTAGAAATCTTCTTTATTTATAGTCTTCAAGTCAACTTCCTGGGCTGACTTCTTTTCTAGGAATCTTGTTTTTACTTTATTATTTTATGTGTTGGCCGAATTCTCTTCTGTATATCCTTCTTATTGTTTAATGGTCTTCCATGACTTCCATAATCTTCTCTTCATCTAAGAAAGGTCTTCTAGAGGAAAGTTCCTCCTGTAGTTACCAAAACATCAACACTCCCTCTTAGTTAGAGAGGTATCTTTCCATGATGTCTTCATCTAGTAGTCCACTGACTAATCTGCAATCATCTAGTAGCACACAACTACTACAATGCCATCGTTAGCTTGAATCATCTGTCATAGTCTTTGTATTCAAGTATCATAAAGATACTCCCAATGTGATCTAGTAGTCTCCATGACAATCACCTAGTAGCACACAACTACTACAACACCATCTAGTAGAACATGACTATGCCGATCCATAGTAGTACACAACTATTATCCAGCGGTATACAACCACTTCTAGTATCACACAATTACTGCTATGTTGTCTTGACTACATAGCAATCCACTAGTAGAAAAAGGCTACTACCATGCTATCCAATAGTCTCTCATGACTATGCAGCAATCAACTAGTAGCACTAAGCTACTACCATGCCATAAGCCATAGTAATGATCTGCAATCCACTAGTAGTCATAAGACTACTACCATGTAGTCCAATAATATCCATAACTATGTAGCAATCAACTAGTAGCACTAAGCTACTACCAAGCCATCAACCATAGTTATGATCTCTATGACTATGCAATGATCAACTAGTAGCACACAATGACTACCATGCCATCATCCATATTCACACTCTATGATTATGCAACAATCAACTAGTAGCACACAACTACTACCATGCCATCAACCATAATCATATCCTACAATAAACTCGTAGCTACAAAATCCACCAGCATGCAGCTCAACAATCTCTATGATTATGCAACAATTAACTAGTAGCACACAACTACTACCATGCCATCAACCATAATCATAGTCTGTAGTCCCTATGACTATGAAACAATCAACTAGTAGCACATAGATACTGAAAATCCACCAACCATAGTCATAGTCGATGTCTCTATAACTACGCAACAATAAACTAGTAGCACACTACTACTACAATGCCATCAACCATAGTTATAGTCTCATCCAGTAGTAGAAAGATACTCCCATAGTCCTCATGACTACGCATATGATGTTTCTTCTCTCATCAGATCTAGTAGTGCATTACCCCCTCATTCATCTCACATGACTGATCTAGGGAACCCTTAGCCAGAGGGGTTAGATGGCATGAGAAGAAAAAAACATACCTCCCTCTCAACGAGGGTGGACATTCTATATCACACCAAGATTTTCTCTAGAGCACCTTGATCCTTTTTCACTCCTAGTCAAATCAACATGACTAATAGGAGAAAGACTATTCCTGGGCCATTTACCACTAGCCAATTTAGCATGGCTAATCCTAAGAGTGAATGTATCATTCTCCCTTGATCAAATCAGCATGACCAATCTAGGAGAATTTATTCTCGATGCTATTCATATTTCCATCACCATGGATATAAGCTCGGTGAAAATGTATGCAATCTACTCATGTGTGGATGTGTATTGGAGCTTCATTGTTCCCTTCTGCATCATATCTCAGATGAAGTCCTACAATAAGATTTTGAAGCCACACTACTTCATGACTTGTAATATTGGCTTCTATATACTCCTCCTCTATTGTACTGAGTGCCGTTGACATCTGAAGAAACATCCTGATGTGATTTTCTTGTCTACTGCATTGCTTTCCCAATCAGAGTTTGTATAACCTTGCAGCTTCACATGTCCATCTGAGACAGATCTCAATCCATATCCAATCATACGACGTAGGTACCTCAACATATGTTTTGTTGCCATCCAATGTACATGTCTAGGTTCAACCATGTGCTAACTCAAGGCATTTACTGCAAGGCATATTTCTAGCTTGGTGTTAACCAGGTATGTCAAGGATCCAATTAGTTGTCTGTACATTGTGGGATCTACCAAATCTAAATGTGGATCACTCAAGAGATTCGTATTTATTGTCATATGTGTGGTCATGGACTTGAAGTTCATCATCCTGAATATTTGCAGAATATCAAAAATATATTTTCCTTGGCTAAGGAAAATCTCATTTGATCTCTACCACACCTTCAGTCCCAAGAAGTAATGCATCAGACCTAGATCCTTCATCTCAAACTCTGAAGCGATCTCCCTCTTGCACCCAACTATGAGCTTCTCATCCCCTGTAAGAAATAGTTCATCCAGATATAGGATCAATGGGAAAACATTCTAATGCTCATCAAGTATGATCCAGGTGGATATTGGTGTCCACCCACCTTTTCCAACTTGCTCAAAATAGTTTTCTCACAATTTTGGAAATTTACTATTTTTAGCATTTTTTAACTTTCGAGGCCATTTTGAGGGGATAAATAAAGGTTTTTTTGGGATTTATCTTCTCAATGATATCCAAAGGCTTGGATTGATCCCCCAAAATGAATATCCTCGACGATATCTTTCCAATGAGCTACATGCACCCCAAATGGATATCGTATGCCAAAGTTATGCCCCCAAGAAGTTGATACACCAAACTACCCAAAACGAGGTCCACAAAACTGTTGGATTTTCATCTTCCGAGGTTAGGGTTTTGGATTTTATTTATGATTAAAAAATTCTTTGGAGCCTCATTGTAAAATCGTCTTCTCGCAGATGCGAGTAGCCATCCCATCTCTTCTCAAGGATAAGCTTCCACCATTCTAGCGAGTCTTTCACTCTGTATTTTACAGTCTTTGTACATTTTCACTCATTAATAAAAAATTATCTATTACTGTATATCTGTGTTTATGGTTTCATCTCTGATACATTTCTTTTGTAATATTGGATATTCAAGATATCTCTATACATTTATTTATTATATATCCTCTCTCATTTCATGCCAAAAATAATCTGGATCAGTGGTATCAGAGAAGGCTTCTCTTGATCATTTTCTCAGTGCATGTCCTCAACGAGGTCCGAGTATAGAAAATTGGGTCTCGAGATTGTCTCTCTTGAAGAAAATTTCTCTCATGCACCCAAGAAGCCCTCCATGGTGGAAGAAAGGAAAAATGATGGAGCAGATCATTCTATCAATCGGTTGCTTGAGAAAGCTATCATGAGCCAGAGGGATGAAATGATGGAGAATTTTTCCCACATCCTTCAACGCATGTCGATAGCAACAGACACATATTCATCAAACAACCACTTTGGAAGAACCTCTCCTTTCGAGGTACATGTTAATTTTAATATTCTCATGTTTGAACATCTGATAGATGCATATGCCCTAGACAAATGGTTAAATCTGCTAGAAGGTTATTTCTCTCTTTACCATTTTTCCAACAGGGAAAAGATCACCTTCACACTCCTTAAAGCTCTCCCCCATGTCAAATATTGGTGGGAAAATTATTGGGAAAAAGTTTCTGCAGAAGAGTCTGGAATATATGGGGCTGATCCAACTTGGGAGTTTTTTGTGGATGCGCTAAAGGAACAATATTACCCTGTTGGCAACTATGAGGACTAGTATATGAGATGGACCACACTGTAGAAAGAGAGGGTCCAAGTAGTTCCATAGTTCACCAATACCTTCCATACCTTGTGCACCAAGTTAGGTATCAAAGACTCTGAACAACATTTGGTTTTGAAATACCGTGGGGCTCTACATAGATACATCTAAACTGAAATGGATTTTTTGGATATCTCATCACTTGGTGTTTCTTATTGATATGTTGTTAAAATCAAGAAGACATTTAAGCACCAGAACAAATGGGAGTTCTGGTCTACAAATTTGCAAAAACCAAAGTATGATAAAGACATCCCTAACAAATAGTCTCTCAAAAACCAGTCCAAGCCATAGAAAAATAAGGTTCATGGGAAGACGAAGAAGGAAACCAGAAAATGGTGCGATTTCCACAAAATATCTTGGCACAACACCGATGAATGACACTCAAAACAGTCATTGGTGGTTGAAATCAAAGACAAGGAGCCAAAACCTGATTCAAAATCTAATTTAGAAAATACTGAAATAAGACAGATCATCAACACATACCCCATTGTTATTTTTGCGACCACAACAATTCAACTAGAAGAACCAACATCTCCTGAAGAGGGGGAGCACCTTTTTCATTCACATATGTGGGTGAAGGGAATCCTGCTGCATTTTATTGTTGATAGCGGAAGCCAGAAGAACCTCATCTCAACAGAGGTCATCAAACCATTGGGATTTTTGACAACACCACACCCACAACCATAGAACATCGGGTGACTTCACTAGGGATGAGATATTTTTGTCAGTCATCAGTGTCTATTTTCATACGTCATCCAACCCTTCAAGGATGAGGTATTATGTAATGTTTCCCTGCTAGATGTCTATGATGTTCTCTTGGGCCAGCCATATATGTGGAAGTGCCATGCTATCTATGAGTCTCGACCCCATAGTGTCATTTTTACTCTAGGGGGTCATATCTATAGGATACCAGAGGTGGTTCTGACTACTGTCCCACCTAAGCAGTGTCACAAGGTAGTATCTCATACTACAAAATTTACCTTCTTCACAATTTGTTCAAAAGGTGAACAGAAGGATACTACAACCATTACAACCTTGTCCTGAGCACCTTCTATCCAACAAAAGAAGGTGGAAAAGACTGCAACAAAGAGAAAATATTCATTCTGGACACAGACATCTCATGTAGCCAAATTGGTTAAAAAGGTCCAACCCTTCCATCCACGGGCTCATGAAAACTTTCAAAAAGCTAAGCAACACAACTTCTCCAACAAGGCAGGCAACTCATCAAGATGCAGAGTAAGAAAAAAAATTTCCCTCTCCCCCGGCCACTCAATTCAATGGATACCATTGTTTCTTAAGGAAGGAGAATTGATCCAAGTGGATATCGGTGGCCACCCACCTTTTCCAACTCACTCAAAACATTTTTCTGGCAATTTTGGCAATTTACTATTTTTAGCAGTTTTTAACTTTCGGGTCCATTTTGAGGGCCTAAATAAAGGTTTTTAGGGATCGATCTTCTCAATGATAGCCAAAGGCTCTGATTGAGCCCCCAAAATGAATCTCCTCAATGATACCCTTCCAACGAGCTATCGTGCACCCCAAACGAAGCTCGTATGCCAAAGCTATGCCCTCGATAAGTTGATACACCAAACTACCCAAAATGAGGTCCACAAAACTGTTGGCTTTCATGTTCCAGGGTTGGGGTTTTGGATTTTATTTATGATAAAAAATTCCTTTGGATCCTCATTGTAAAATCATCTTTCACGGATGTGAGTAGTCATCACATCTCTTCTTAGAGATAATCTACCACCATTCTAGCGAGAATTTCGCTCTGTATTTTACAGTCTTTGTACATTTTCGCTCATTAATAGAAAATTATGTATTAATATATATTTGTGTTTATGGTTGAATCTTTTATACATTTATATTATAATATTGGATATCTGAGATGTCCCTATACATTTATTTATTATATCTCCACTCTCATTTCGTGTCGAAAATAATCTGGATCAAAGTAACTGTCTAATATGGCATATCATGCCTTGGGTTCCTATTTAAACCAGTAAAAATCCTTCTTCAATCTCTAGACATGAGACTCCTTCTCATGTCTCTTGTGGTTGTTCTATGTACACTTCTTCTGGCTGTTGGAGAAAGTGTCTCGTCATAATCTTCTCCCTCTCCTTGGGGGAATATCTTGGCCACAAATCAAGCATTGTACATATCTGTACTGCCATCTGTAGCATTCTTGATCTTGTATACCAACATGGAATTCACCACTGAATTCCCTTCTGGTCTCGGAAGCAAGGAAAAGATCCATATCCCAGTCCTTCTGACTAGCTTCCTCCTTTGTCACTATAGCAAAGTCTACTGAACCAAGGGAATCCTCCCAGGGATATCATGTATCCTATAAGTCTTTGAACCTACGATCTAGCTTCCTCAACCCATGGAATTTGTTTGTTAGTCCTGGAATACGTCTCTCTCTTCCATATGAATATGGGGAGGAATACAGTCTGAATCAAAGTATCTAAGCCACCGAATCTCTCTAATATCACGCTCACTTAGATTCTGAATTATCCCTCTATTGACGGGCGAAATTGACAGTCCATGAAATGGAAGAGTGGATCCGGTCCGGGGTTGTCTAAATAACCTAAGCTGTTTGGGATAACCCACCCTGACGGGTTTAGAAGCTCCATTGGCCGATCTAAGTCCTAGAAAAATAAAAGGAAACTACTCTAAAGGAACTAATCTAAGTGAAAATAATAATTAAAACAAACTAATAAACAAATCTGAACTATTAATATATACAATTTACTATCTAACACTATAATAATTCTATGAAATTTAACATTCAACTATCAACAAAATTAAATCTTAATCACAAATATACAATATTTACTAATTACAGATTTAAATGAACACCTGCAAAAATCATTTGTACACTGTCCTAAGACAGTGAAATTGTTTTTTGATTTTTATAGTTTTATGAGAAAGAAATAGAATAAAAACTAACTATCTATGCTACGCAACTAAAACACTAAATCTAACTACAAATCTGTATTATACATATATCTATCTAAATTACTTATATTATTCTAACGAATTAACTATCAAATAACAAATAACAAACTGACCTGAAGTAACGCTTCAGGCTGGTCCTGTATGCAGTAGTTGATTCAGCTGTTCAGTGGGAGGAAACCTGCACCAGATTCTCCATGAGCTTCTCATAAACAGAAAGCTGTTGTGCTCTTCAAATATAAATGACAGGACAAACAAGACATAAAAAATTACAGCAATCTTATAATTTACAAATCATCGCATCTAGATAAATCTGTGTGCAGAGACTTGTAGAAAGTGATTCATTTAACAAAAAAGGTAAACCTGTAATTCATTAAACTGAAGCAGAATAATTGTTGTATTTTTTAAATAAGAGAAATCAAGCATGGACAATATATAAATCAAATCACATCAACATGCAATGAATCATGATAGCTAAAGTAGTCGATAATTAATTGCAAACTAATATGCAGAAAGCTTGAAACAAAAGTTTGATATATTGAAAGCGAAAGCTGTTACAAGACATCAACTTTCATCTCAGTCTGAATCATAAATCCATAGTCTGGTTCTCCCAATAGTGATGATGATGGGTTTATTACAAAAATGACAAGTATTTAAAGACCTCCCACAGGGTAAAACATCCCTGTGGGAATTATCAAAACAGTTTACAAAAATCTGGGGATAATATCCCAAATCTCTATTTCTGACTCAAGCTAACAACCTAAAACAAAACCATATCTAAAGTATCTCCTAAACTGCCACAACATGCCCAATTGATCATTGTAATTCATATGCACCTGAAAGAAGACAAAAATAGACAAGTTTAGAGGATATTTTATTGATAAAATTGTCAAAAATCTAATTTTAAGACTAGCTACAGAATCTTGCGATTCTGTAGCTGGTCTAATTTGAGCATAAAATCGTTTCAAAACCAATTCAAATCGTAAAGAATTATATTCAAACTATTGAACAAGTATTTAATTGCTAATTGGAACCAAACGAATCATTCAAATCAAAATTGTTATGCTAATTTGATAACAAACGAAATTGTGGTCAATCGAATGATAACAGAGATACATGCACTCTGTTCAATTTGTTATCACCAATTTGGGGTAAATAGAACCGCATTAGATAATTCGACAGCAATGAAATCATTTTCATGGACCAATTCCAATCAATGCAAACTGTAACCGGTTAAACAAATCATGCATGTAATAGTTTATGTCACTTCAGCCATTAACAAAATCATTGTCAAATCCAAACGATATCAACAGGATCGTTTTTCAAATTAATATAACTATATCAAACATATACAAACGATCATGCTAATCGTTTGCAAATCAAATCAAACAGGAACGAATCGAAACAGTTTGGGGTTGACACAATCGTTATGAATCAACACAGCTCCACGATTTTAGTAAAAATATCTTTTGCACAGGTCGAATGTAATCAAAATCCAAACGAAAATATTGATTCAATACAAAACAGATTTTTGTCAACTGTATAATGATAAATAAGTAAATTGGAAACACAATGAACATAGAGACAAGGGTGATCATAACAATCCAACGACGTTTTTAATATGACTTTGAAATCAAAATTTTCATGCTTGCAGTCGTGAAAACAAGAACAAGGGCAAGTGGGCAAACACATATAAAATAATAGTGTCGTTTTATTCGAAGGTTGCGACGAAAATCGAAGTTTGCAAAACTCTGGTGTAGGCATCTTATAAGGACAGTATAAAAATGCGAATTGGCTGCCAAAAATGGTGAGACACTGGTAGAAGCAGTCATCTCTACCAAAAGAACAAATTCAGATTATGATAATGAGAAAAAATCTGACTCAAAAATAACAACCAGAAAATCGTGTAAACATCATCATTAACCAAATATTCCAACAGTGTTTAAAGGATGAAAACTGACAACAGTCTTAAGACAAGCGAGCCACGATATTAAAGATAAAATCCCCAATACTGTTGACAGAGCCACTACTGCTAGCAGGCATCCATAGCCTTGAAAGGGTTGCCATTTAACCCACTCTGATATCTGTATCCTGCCAAGAAATTCCAGATCAGAATAAAGGACATTTTAAGGTCAAGAGGTTTCATATTTACGCATTTTCATATACCTGACATTGCTTCACTACTAGCAGGCCTGTTCAGTACCCTGACAAAGCTGTCTTGGCGTCATGCGTGCATTTACCCGCTGCCAGCAGACCTGTTCAGCATCCCGACGGGTTTACAAGCACTTCCCACAACGCTTTTGATGGCTTATTTTGTTTTTCAAAGATATATAGTCGAGCGGGGTGACGCTGAAAATTATGATATTTTAACATATTTTTTACAGACCTCAATAGAATTTTTTAGAACTGTCCTTTATTAAGATCCAACGATGGTTTATTTATAGAACCAACTTTCTAAGGCAGGGAGACATCTTCTGAGTCATTCCCTTAAGGAATAGGGATAGCGTAAAAAGATAATAGATGATCATGACAGGATTTACTCAGAGATCGAAATCAGTTAACTTCTTTCAAACCATAAACTTTTGCCAATCACAGATGTAAATTTTAAAAGTATATAATTGATGTTTATACAATTTTTCAGTAGTCATTTCAGTGAAGGAATTTTCTGTTTACCTTGTCCGAATAGTTCAAAAATTTTTTGTAGGTATGTGTTTCCACAAGAAAAACTGATAAGTGAAAAGGAGAAATCAAAGCCAAAACAACAAAAGAAAAGAAAACAAAAGCAAAATATGTACATAATATACAAAGAGTTGTAATCAAGCGAAATATCTTTTCAGAGCTCGACCATTCACCAGATAGGTGTCAGGCTGGCCTTCTAGATTCTGCAATCGAAAAGAGCTGGGACCCAACTTCTTAGCAATTAAAAATGGTCCAAGCCATAAGTTTTGAAATTTCGTGTGCTCTCCCTTTCCCTCATGCGGTTTGTCCCACTTCAAGACAAGGTCACCTACTTCGAAGTTCCTATCAGAGGCAGAGTTGGAATCGAACCAGCTTTTAACCAATAGTTGATGCTGATCTAACTTATGTTTAGCTTTGGCTCTTACCTCTTCTAGCTTCATTAAAGTGTTAATTCAGTTTTCCAAAGGGGGACAGTCTTCTTCTTGTATTTTCTGTGATAATTGTAGTGAAGGGAGAATAATGTGTGGTGGCAGAATTGCTTCTCTGCCATAAACGAGAAAAAAGGGAGAGTTACCTACAACAGTTTTTGGTGTTACCCTATCAGCCCAAAGCACGTTTAACAATGCATTGTGCCAATTTTTGTGATTTTTATCCACCGTTCTCTTGATGATTTTAATCAGGTTCTTATTTGTTGACTCTGCCAATCCGTTGCCCTGGGGGTAATAGCTAGCAGAATACTTCAATTTAACTCCTTTTTCCAAAGAGAACTCGCTCATCTCAAGAGAGGAAAAGTAAGAAGTGTTATCGAATACTAAACAATCGGGGATACCAAAATGAGTGATAATATTTGAATTTAGAAAGGCAATTACCTGACTGGTATTCACAGTTCTTAATGCGGCAGCTTCAGACCACCTGGTGAAATAATCTGTGGTTGTTATGATAAAATTATGTTTTTGTGAGGATGGTGGGTTGATTGGACCTATGATATCAAGGCCCCACTGCTGAAAAGGAGAGTCTACTGATACGGGCTGCAAAGGAAAGGCTGGTTTCTGTAGCCGCCCTAATGCTTTTTGACAAATAGTACACTTACGACACAAGGCATGGATGTATCTAAAAAGAGTGGGCCAGTAATAACCGGCTCTCAAAACCTTATGGGCAGTAGTATCACCACCAAAATGACCACCAGCTTCTCCTGCATGCAATTATAACAAGACTTTTTCTGCTTCTTCTTTCTCGAGACAGCGCATCAGTACGCCATCAAAATTTTGACGAAACAGAATACCATTAACCAAATGAAAGGAGGCAGACCTTAACCTCAACGCTCTTCTTTTAGTGAGATCTAGGTGACAGGGGGATGACCCATGTTCAAGACAGAATTTTATGTCATCATACCAAGGATTAACAGAGCTTTGTGTGCAACAGATTGTATTTTGATCGCGTTGTCCTAAATTTGACGTATCGCTTTCTTCTTGCTGTCCAGTTGCTGAATCAGCAACTAACTTGCATAACCCTTGGCCTATCACTATTTGAGCTGGGGTAATTTCTATGTCGTACTCCTGCAAGGAGGTGACCCAGTTAGCCCTCTTTTCTCCTAGTTCTTTCTGCACTAACAGGTTCCTGACGGCTGGGTACGGGACAATAACTTTCATCCTAGATTTCAATAGATAAGACTGGAAGTGCTTGACTGCTTTGAAAACAATGTAGGCTTGCTGATATACCGTTGGGTAATTAAGTTCAGTGCCTTTGAAAGCAGAGCTCATAAAGGCAATGGGTACTTCATTGTTTTAAGCATTCTTTTGAGTTAGGACTGCAACATAGGAATGGTCAGAAGAAAAAGTGTAGAGTGTAAAGTCTTAAGAAAAGTCAGGGCTCATGAGAGAAGGAGCGTCTATTATGGCCTTTTTTATTGCATTAAAAGCTTGATTTTCTAGGGATCCCCAATGATATTGGGCGTCTTTCTTAATTAAATTTTGTAAAGGCCTGACCATTTCGGAGAAACTGGGGACGAATCTCCTCACGAAGTTTATCTGGCCTAAGAAGGATTGCATAGACTTTTTGGAAGTAGGAGGGGGAAGTTTCGAGATGATTTGAGTCCTTTCGGGGTCGATAATCATCCCTTTGCTTGACACAATAAATCGTAAGAGTTTACCCTATTCTATTGCAAAGATGGATTTTTTAGGATTCAAGGAAATGCCATATTTATGACATCGTTGTAGAACGGCTCTTAAATGAGCTAGATGATCAGTTTTGTTTTTGGAAAATATAGTAACATCATCTAAGTAAACTACGATGGATTGGTTGATTAAGCCTCATAAAGCAATGTCCATTGCTCTCTGGAAAGTGGCATCGGAATTAATCAATCCAAAGAGCATTTTTCGATAAGTGTAGGTGCCCCATGGAGTGCGGAAGGTAGTTTTAAGTTGGTCTGGAGGAGACATCAGGACTTGGTTGTACCCCGAGAAACCATCCAATAAGGATAGGCTCTCAGAACCAGATACCTATTGAAGGATCTGTTCCATGGGTGGGATAGGATAGTTGTCTTTATCAGATGCTCTGTTAAGGTTTCATAAATCGATGCATAGTCAGATTTCCCCACTTTTCTTCCAGACAGGGACAAGGTTAGAAACCCATTGAGTGTGCCTAACTGGGAAAATTATCTTAGCATTCAAGAGTTTATTTAATTCTTTTTTTACGGTCGGTTTGAGCTTAGGGTGCATTTTTCTCAATTTTTGTTGAAAGGGTGAGGTTTGGGGTTTCATAGGAATGACGTGTTGTATGATGTTAGGGTCGAAAGTTTTAAGGTCATCATACGTCCATGCAAAGACATATTTAAATTCTTTAAACAATTTAATAAATGAAACTTTTTCTTGTTCAGAACATCCTACCCCTAGATTAATGCACCGCAGATTATCATTAGTTCCTAAGTTTACTTTTTCATACAATAACGAGGAACTGTTGGTTTTACAGTTGATCAATTTTTTGAATTTATCTTGAAGATCATAAAATTTCTCTAATCTAACTACAGATTTAGAGATCGAATTTACCATGTTCGATGAAGATTCAGGAGTTCTCGGATCTGGTATTACCGTGAAATCATGCAAATTGTCGTCGTGAGTGCATTCATCTATCATCGCGCCTTGAAAATTTTCTTCCATATGCAGGAAGCTAATAATCTGCCAATCGTCATCGAAGACTCTCCAGTTCGTGATGTTGTCGGGAACGGATGGCCTGAACAATAGTTCGACGGAGAATGCATTTGGGGACAATCTTTCTGTAGGAAAGAGTTTGGAAGCTACATTAGCTAATAGATCAGCTTTAGAGTTATTCAATCTAGGAGTAGAATTTATATTGAAAGAAGAAAATTTATTCATTAAATTCCATACCTCGGATTGGTAGCTTTTAAGATGCGGAGACAGACAGTGGATAGAATCTCTTACCTATCTAACCACGATTTCGGAATCACCAAAGATAGTCAAGTTTTGAATGTTCATATCTAAATCTTTTTAGAGACCTTGCAGTAAAGCCTCATATTCTGCAGTGTTATTAGTACATTCAAATTCTAGCCTACATGTAATCAATGTTTTGTTACCTGTTGGATCGATAATAACACAACCTGCACCAGCTCCTTCTTTGGACTTTGACCCGTCAAAATAAACATACCAAATTTGATTTTTATCGGGTGCATGAGACCGTTGTGTGGAAGTTGTTGGCTGCATGTATGCTACAATCTCGGATTGTTGTTCTGGATTGGTGATAACTGAAGTCTCGGCCAAGAAATTGCCGAAAAAGGTATCCATCCCTTGTACTTCGGGTGAATCAGCAGAAGGTGTAAATGGTTCATTGGGATCATTCAAATCTATGACCGTGAACTTAAGGTAGCGTTCACGATTTACCTTGATCTTGTTAAGATTTCCATTCTCTGGAAGCCATAGGTGAGACCAATCTGTCGTGAAATACCCGTGTAGCTGCTCCGACCAGTCCCTGCTTAAAAACAGACCATACACTTATGGAATATCCACAACAATAATATCAATAACTTGATGAACCTTAGGGTTAGACGATAATCTTATAAGTACATTTATTAATTCGCCTACAACTTTAACATTAGTTCGATCAAGCTGGATGATTTTTAAGGTGGATGGTTCAACTTTGGCGTTAATCTTCTGGCATACAGACCATGGCATCACATTGGATGACGCTCCTGAGTCTACCATACAATTGTGCACGTTTCTATTAAATATTTTGAAAGTTAACAAAAAAGGAGGTACATTTCTGTGAGTACTAAGGGTGGTAGTTTGTGGTTTTTTACTCGCAGTTTATAAAGCTACTTTATCTACATTATTTACATTACTTACATTGTTTACAGGAAGGCTTTCTTTATCATAAGAATCAAGATTATTCTTAGTGGAAGTATTCTGAGGAACTTTGTTCTGCACAACCTTGCTACTATTTGAATTACCATTTTTGCCATTCTCTGCGATGTTTTGCAACATTTTTTGTAGCAGAAATGGAAATTTCAATAACTCATAAACATAAATGTTAGCCCTTCATTTTTTAAGATCTTCAAGTAAATCATAATCTAATTTGGCATTCACATGACTTTGTTTAGTCTCATATGGCTTAGATTGTTTTGGAGGCGAAGTCGTAGTGTTTTCGGAAGAAGGTTTGTTTGTTGTCATACTCCTAGTGTTATAGGGATGTACTATCTCGAAGTTAGCTTGAAAGATGTTATCCGAGAAGTGTCCAAAAATGTTTGGAGAAGACTCTTCTTCTTGAATTTTCTCTTGTTCAACTACCTCCTTGGGAATCTCAGGAGGCATCAAGTTATCTTGGGCTTCTAGAATTGTTTGAAGGGAATATTGTAGACTTTCTAGATTAAGGCCCTCGGTGGTTGGATTAGGTCGGTTGGTGGGAAAAGGCTTCCTGAATGGGGGTTTGTAAGGTCCTTTGCTCGATGAAGCTTCTTTGGCCATCTTTCTTAAATCTATAACTTGATTCGATAGTTTTTGAATGACTTTAGTTAAGTTTTCTAAATCAGAGCTTTCAGGTTGTGTTTTACTTTGAGTAGGTCTAGGGAGGATTTCGATCTTCTTTTTGGAAGATGAACTAGTTTCTGTTTTGTTTCTAGTAGATTCTTTAAGACTAAGTATGTCTTTTTCAATCTGGCTAGCCTCCTTGAAGGCTTCTAACAACGTGGATTTCTTATATCGTTTAACCCAAATAGCTATACTTTGATGCAAGGCTTTAGTATAGTATGCTATTATGAGATTCTCGGTAGGCATGGAATCTGTAGGGATTCGGTTTTTAAGTGTTAAGAATCTTTGATTAAAGTCTTTAACTTTCTCTTTCGGGTTCATTCTTAAGCTAGAAAGGTCCATGACTAGGACTTCNTTACCATCTCCGAACTTTTCCAAAAAGCATGACTCGAACTTTTCCCAGGACACGATGGTATGGGGTTGCTGGGCAAAGTACCATGTAGATGCATTGCCCTCGAAAGTGTAGGGGAACAACCTACAGACTATGTCTTCATGCTTGACATTGCAGAGTCTTATGGCTAACATAAATTTTTTAATGTGATCTTCAACGATCTGTTTAAAGTCAGGGTCAAACTTGGGAAGCCACTTCTCCAGATGTTTGGGTAAGGGATGATGTGCTCCAGGTACAACTACCACATCCTGGTCGAGCCAAGGTCTAGCAAGGTTGATTTGGTTTGCCATTGGTGTAAGTAGTGTGGAAGATTGAGAAGGAGAACTACCTTCGTCAGAAGAGTCTCCTCTAGAAGAAGAAGGAGATGATGGAGGTGGTGAGGGAGGTATTCCAAATCCTCCTGCAGTAGGAGTTAGGATTGGATCTGTAGGGTTCACAGTGAGATTAGTGCCTCCGAGTTGCTCTTTGATATCAGATAAATCTAAAGGTTGCTCCAAAGGTCGATTTGGTTGCCTCAAATGGGCTAAGGCACTATGAGTTCGTATGAGACATTGGCAGACAATCTCTTGTATGTCACCACCTGTAGGATTTGGGGTTGCTGGCTCAACTGTGATCTGTGGATCATCGTTTGATGTGGTTGCTGTTTGACGGGAAATGTTGTCGTTCGAATGACTTCTTGTCACTATAGGTGAGCGATTAGGTGGTGGAGTATTCTTACGACCGCCTCATGCCATTAATAAATTCCAGGCCCTCCTTCTAGCACCATTTGTTGACAGGCGAAATTGACCGTCCGTCAACTGGAAGAGTGGATCCGGTCCGGGGTTGTCTAAATAACCCAGGCCATTTGGGATAACCCACCCTGACGGGTTTAGCAGCTCTGTTGGCCGATCTAAGTCCTAGAAAAACAAAAGGAAACTACTCTAAAGGAACTAATCTAAGTGAAAATAATAATTAAAACAAACTAATAAACAAATCTGAACTATTAATATATACAATTTACTATCTAACACTATAATAATTCTATGAAATTTAACATTCAACTATCAACAGAATTAAATTTTAATCACAAATATACAATATTTACTAATTACAGATTAAAATGAACACCTGCAAAAATCATTTGTACACTGTCCTAAGACAGCAAAATTGTTTTTTGATTTTTATAGTTTTATGAGAAAGAAATAGAATAAAAACTAACTATCTACGCTAAGCAACCAAAACACTAACTCTAGCTACAAATCTGAACTATACATATATCTATCTAAACTACTTATATTATACTAACGATTTAACTATCAAATAACAAATAACAAACTGACCTGAAGTAACGCTTCAGTTTGTTCCTGTATGCAGTAGTTGATTCAGTTGTTCGGTGGGAGGAAAACCGCACCAGATTATCCACAAGCTTATCGTAAACGGAAAGCTGATGTGCTCTTCAAATATAAATTACAGGACAAACAAGACATAAAAAATTACAGCAATCTTATAATTTACAAATTGTTGCAGCTAGATAAATCTATGTGCAGAGACTTGTAGAAAGTGATTCAATTAACAGAAAAGGTAAACCTGTAATTCATTAAACTGAAGCATAATAATTGCTGTATTTTTTAAATAAGATAAATCAGACATGAACAACATATAAATAAAATCACATCAACATGCAATGAATCATGATAGCTAAAGTAGTCGATAATTAATTGCAAACTAATATGCAGAAAGCTTGAAACAAACGTTTGATATATTGAAAGCGAAAGCTGTTACAAGACATCAACTTTCATCTCAGTCTGAATCATAAATCCATAGTTTGGTTCTCCCAACAATGATGATGATTGGTTTATTACAAAAATGACAAGTATTTAAAGACCTCCCACAGGGTAAAACATCCCTGTGGCAATTATCAAAACAGTTTACAAAAATCTGGGGATAATATCCCAAATCTCTATTTCTGACTCAAGATAACAACCTAAAACAAAACCATATATAAAGTATCTCCTAAACTGCCACAACATGCCCAATTGATCATTGTAATTCGTATGCACCTGAAAGAAGACAAAAATAGACAAGTTTAGAGGATATTTTATTGATAAAATTGTCAAAAATCTAATTTTAAGACTAGCTACAAAATCTTGCAATTCTGTAGCTGGTCTAATTTGAGCATAAAATCGTTTCAAAACCAATTCAAATCATAAAGAATTATATTCAAACTATTGAACAAGTATTTAATTTCTAATTGGAAACCAAACGAATCATTCAAATCAAAATTGTTATGCTAATTTGATAACAAACGAAATTGTGATCAATCGAATGATAACAAAGATACATGCACTCTGTTCAATTTGTTATCACCAATTTGGGGTAAACAGAACCGCATTAGATAATTTGACAGCAATGAAATCATTTTCATGGACCAATTCCAATCGACGCAAAATGTAACCGGTTAAACAAATCATGCATGTAATAGTTTATGTTGCTTCAGCCATTAACAAAATCATTGTCAAATACAAACGATATCAACAGGATCGTTTTTCAAATTAATAGAACCATATCAAACATATACAAATGATCATGCTAATCGTTTGCAAATCAAATCAAACACGAACGAATCGAAACAGTTTGGGGTCAACACAATCGTTATGAATCAACACAACTCCACGATTTTAGTAAAAAGATCTTTTGCACAGGTCGAATGTAATCAAAATCCAAAAAAAATATTGATTCAATACAAAACATAGTCGTTCCTGGTAGATCTAGGTCAACAGGGTTGTTTTGAGTTAAACAAAACTAATCGAAATCAAACCCAATTGACTATCCTAAATCAGACGAACATAATTGATTCAAAAACAAGCCAAACAGAATGAAAAACCAATCAATTACTTATACTAAGCTGGGCACGACAAAATCACGTAACCAAATCATATCTACATTTAATTTTAGCAAATTGAATCTACTGTACAGGATCCACAACATCACTGTTTTTGATGACCAAACTATAACATAATCATTTCGAAAGTATTAAAATGAACAGAGCTAATTGAAAACAACTTTAATCAAACCTACAAAGAAAAATTCATATTGAAATTCATACCTGGACAAATAGAAAACAACTCGGTCATGATAGTTTGGAATTGACAAAGGCTGTTGCCGCTTCGACATTCCTGAAGACAATCGAACCGGTGGTTTTTTGTTTCTTTTCACTGGCTTGTAACCTATCATTCTCCTTCGCCAGCATTGTCACCCATTCCTCTAATTCTTTGATCTTTGATTGCAACAGGGGAACGTCGATGTAATAACACTCTAGCCAAGTGTTACATTGGATACATGATGGTTGCTCGGGATTTGATAACACAGGCGAGGGTTTGTTTAAGCCAATAGGGGTTTCATTGTGCAACTTGATTCCCGGGTAATTTGGGTCATTTTTTAGGCACGGGGGTAAGTTAGAGACAAAGTCATAGGGTTTCGTAGAGCACAGGCCATGAGAATAGGGGTACTCTTCAGCTAGGAAATGCTCGATATCGGAGTCCGAGTCCTCACTCAACATTATGGGATTTTGGTCAATGTTCTATTTAAGTTTTTTTTGGGCAAGTCTCGATATCAATCAAGCATTTTTCTTCCCTTTACTGTTGATAGTAGGATTACCCTTGACTTTCTTACTCACAGGCTTCTTGACGGCCTCAGTCTTGTCTTTTGTACACGGGTTGGTTATGATGTCGAGTAGGTCGATGTCAGGGAAAACCGAGGGTTTGGCAGGGGGTAAAAGGATATGGAATGGCATGGGTGGCCCGACCATAGTCTCACTGACCACAGCCTTGTTGATTTGAATAGACTCCAGATTAGCAAAGCCATTTCTGGATAGAAAGGCTTGCCAATTATCGCCATGAAGGTTCAAATGGTGGATGACGATGAGCTTAATCAAGCCATGATGAAAAAGGATTCTATCAGCCTTCTCGTGCTTGAATCTCTTAGACATCTTGTGAAGACTACGCAAGAAGTAATGTGGCATGTTCAAAGGATAGCCCATGAAATTCATCAACAACCGGAGGTGATACAGAAAAACCAAGCCATACCAACCTTCACAGGTCACAAACTGTTTAACGATTACCAAAAGGTCGTGCCACCTAGGTTTGAGGGTAGAAATAGGCATACCTTTATCACAGGACGCAACCTTTCGTGATACGAATAGCAAAGGCCATGGCACCTCATCGAATTTGGAGTTTTTAAACCACCTTTCACCTGAAGCTGCTAGTCCTATAGCAGAGCTTATGAATTTCTCATTCAGCTCAAGCTGTATGTCACCGATTTTATCCCTGCACATCTCAAAGGTGAGGGAAAACTGTTGGGCAACAAAAAGGTTGAAACCCTCGAATCTCTGTACAAACACCAGCCAACCACTATTTTCTAAATCTTTACGAGCATTATCGAATAGCAATAGAGCTTGGCTACCATTCAGCTATATGCACACCATCGGAACCATGGACAGGAGCACACGGTGAGCAGGGTGAGTGGGTAAGGGTTCGAAAAGAGTATACACAGGGTCAATAGCTCACAGGCTCGCCCGAAAACTAGCAAAGGTGAACCGGGATAGGGGGAAAGAATTAATGACAGAACGTGCGAAGGTGGTGGAGCTAGTTTAGCCCATGCAAAACAGTCATATCCCATAGTACAACCGTCAACGCATACAACTAATCAAACCACTATTTCATAGGTTAAAAACTATTCCATTTAAACAATTAATAAAATCTATGATACATGGACCAAACATTTGCATGAGCAATAGTCATAGTTTTAAAACCAAATCAATAATTCGAAATCACACCAAGGGTTCGATTATATGAACTATGTGTTGTATGAAATGAATCACACCAAGGGTCTAATCACAACACCAATGTGTTTTCATGAAACCAATGTGTCAAGGGAATCGATCAAAGAACATATAAATTAAATCACCAATGCATCACAAATTCGATCAAAAGAATAT
>JASDQU011404641.1:147674-159122 GCA_032191745.1 Picea mariana
TGATCAAATCATGATCTCGCATCTCGTGAATCTGGAGACGAATCACCTCGCCTCTCTGAGTCATGATCCATGAAACTCCGAGATGGAGCTAAGATCAACGGTCCATGATCTCGATGATTCTTCTGTCCAGATCTCATCGTGAACTCGCATCTCGCAATTCCTTTGAATTTCCAGTCAACGACATGATGATATTTTTCCACGTGTCCTCTTGATCCAATGGTCCACTATGAACTTGCTATCTCGCATCTCGTGATTCCTTTGACTTTCCATTCAGCGACATGACGATCTTTCACCACGTGTCCTCTTGATACAACGGTCCATGATTAACTCGCTATCTCACATCTCATGATTTATTTGACTTTCCAGTCAGCGACATGACGATCTTTCACCACGTGTCCTCTTGATCCAACAGTCCACGATTAACTCGCTATCTCCATCTCATGAATCTGGAGATGAATCATCTCGCCTCTCCAAGTCGCGAGTCACAAAACTACGAGATGAAGCTGGATCAACCGTCCAGAACAAAACTTTGATTTGATGGCTGCGATTAAATCACGATTTCGCATATCGTGATTTTGATAGTTATGTTTCTTGCCTCTCCATGTCGTGAGTCGTGAAACTCCGATATGGAGTTACATCAACGGTCCACATAACCCCTTGAGATGGATGGTCCTCCTAATTTCAGGATTTTGTGAGCCCATTTTCTCCTAGCACTTTAAAGAACGTGCAGGTTCTCCTCGATCCAACGGTGGTCAGATCCTGCACTCAGATATAACACCTGAGATCTATCCTTCTCTTCAGCGCGTGCTCTATTGGCAGCCAATTCATTTTTTTCTATTGTCATATAAGATGCCTACACCTATGTCTTGCAAACGTCAAGTTTTTCATCGCATTTTGCAAGTTGACGATATTTTCATTTCTTGCGACACTTGAAAATTGGTCTCTATTTAGTTTTCACGACTGTAAGCGTGAAAACTCCTCCATCGTTATTCGAACTGTCATGATCTTTTTTTTTTGATATTGTGAGTGGCACTTACCTTTGGTTTATCGTTATATGGCTAAAAGGACTTTTAAAACTACGCCCTTTAGACATACTTACTTTGATTGCGTAACTTGATTTTATTAAACTTATGAGGCATTGAGCATGTGAGTTTATACTTGATTTTATGCATTGCATAAGGGTCATGGCTTATTTTTGTTTTTATATATAATGTGATCCTTATGATAATCTTTTGTGGATCTTGGCTTGTAAAGTTTATAAATATTGATTGGTGCATTGGTTTAAAACGTTCGATTAAAACATTTATGCAATGGCGCATGGTTAACACCTGGTTGGTTGCACATTGAATATTCATGATTTGAAAAACTATGGTTAATGGCGCGTTGGTATAACATCCACCGTTTGATTCTTTGGTTGGTCGAATAATGTTGTTTTGAGCTATGTTATGATTGTTTGAACAGAGGATTAATTCGTCGGTTGTACTTTTCCATTACTACTCTGCATGGTGGTAAACAACTCCACCACCTTCGCATGCTTGCGTCAATGCCTACCCGATTTGGCTAGATTCATTGCTGTTAGTTCGGGTAACGTTGTTACTCTGTGTTGATGAACTCGAACCAAACACTTACCATGTGCTCGCACCATGGCTCCAGTCGTGAGGGCTGAACCTAATGGTAGCTAGGCTCTGTTGATGTTCGACAGTGCCTGCAGTGACCTCGAGGAAATTGGATGGCTTCCGTTTATACAAAAATTCGAGGGTTTTAACCTTTTCATTGCTAGGCAATTCGCCATGACCTTTGATGGCTGTTGAGCCAAGGTCGGCGATGTTCAATTGCAAATTGATGAACAGTTTATCAGTTTGGCCATGGGTTTTCCTGCCACTGGACAACGATGGTCCAAGAACTGCAAAGTAGAGGAGGTCCCTTGGACACTGCTCTTCCAGTCGCGTAAGGTTAGCTCCTATGATAAAGGTCTACCGGTCACCATGCTTAAACAACGATGGCATGACTTATTGATGATTATCAAACAGTTTATCACCTGCGAAGGTCAGTAAGGGTTTGTTTTATTACACCACCTTCATTTTCTTATGGTTTTTATGGGTTATGAACTCAATATGCCATACTATTTGCATAGGAGCCTGTTTAAAATGTCAAAGAAATACAAAAGGAACCAGGCTGATAGCAGCCTTTTTCATTATGGGCTGGTTAAGATTATTGTTGTATGTCATTTGGGGTTACACGGAGATTGTTGGAGAAATTTTCTTGCTCGGAATGACTTTGAGGATTTGAACCCTCCATAGGTTGACAAACCTGTGGTGAGCAAGGACAAGTCTGTACCCCCGATACCCTACAGTATTCTGTTACCTAAACCCTTACCCGACTCACCTATCGACCTACCCCACTCTTTGATTAAGGATGTTGAGACTGTTAAGCCTGTGGGAAAAAAGCCTAAATCCAAACCTACTGCAAACGCCAAAGGCAAAAAGACTGCCCATTTAATCTCTCAAATGGCGAGGAACAAGCCAAAACCTCCTGTTAATCCTGACCCTATCGTGTTGAGCGAAGACTCTGATTCAGAGGTCGAACGCTTCTTGGCTAGTGAGTACCCCTATTCGAAAGGTTTGTGTGTTGAACCCTCATATGAATTTGTCACAAACCTACCCCCCTGCCTACAAAATGACCCTAACTACCCAGGCATTACGATGCCTTGTGAAACCCCCGGTCATTCATCCAAACCCTCTGCTGCTCTGCCTCAACCTACAGTGCCACCCTATGATCAATGCGGTTCATGGTTAGAGAGGTATTACCTTGATGTCCCGATGCTACAGTCGAAAATTCACTCTTTGGAAGACCAAGTTGCACTACTTACCAGTCAAAAGGCTAAGTTGCAAGCCATTGATAAGAAACAGAGGACGACATGCTCTATTTTGTTTAAAAATGTGGAATCAGCTACAGCGGTCGTGAATTCAAAGTTGGCATAGTTTGAGCAGCCTCACTGGTATGTTCTATCACTTGTTTATATAACGAACTCGAATTCTTTAAATAGCTCTGATTACAGCGTGGATTTGCTCTGTCACATTATATGCATTATGTACATAGTTTTATTTTGATTAATGGAATTTTGTTTTCCTAGTTTAGCTTCGATTGGATTTTCTTCGATTCGATTGATCGTGGTATGGATTTGATTGGTTTGATTTAGCTTAAATTCAATGCTCTTATAATTGTAGTCATTTGTATCTATTCTAAACACAAGTTGTTTCTCATATTTCAATTTTAAACACAATCAAGTTTCGATTCGTTTTGGTTATAATGTATACGATATGATTTGCAATAATGGTTAACTGTTACGGTTTTATGTTTCATGTGACTTTAAATCGAATCGGATACAATTTGGATTATGTTTAATATGTTTCTATTGATATGCATCCAAATCATGAATAGATACGATTCATAACAGTTATATCTATCCGGTTAATACGCATTGGTTTGCTCCACCATGTTATCAGTTCGATTCATATTGCAATGAATATGCTGTTTAAATTTGATTTGAGGAACGTAAGTGACTATATCCAGGTTCACGATTTGTTTCTATAATTGAACTCAGTCATGATTTGATTGTTTGCCCAGATGATAGTTATAACCTCGGTTGATTCTATTAAGATTGCGATCATGATTTATCGATCCTGTCTGTTGACTGTACAAGGATCGATCACGAAATTGGTTGGGTCGATGCTGTTAAGTATGATTTCATTTGAACATAATCGAAACAACTTTTCTATCTTTACATTTGATTGAACGATATGTATCTATTGTTATATCATTATAGCTATAACGAGTGAATGATGGTTGTGTTGGAATAGATCATATCACATAATATATCACTCATTATTGATTCCATTTGGATATGAAACAGTCTTGTTACTGTTTGACTCGATTTCATGGTAAAAGAAAAACAGAGTATTCTTACCCCCGTTTTCGATTAAATCACTTTTGATTATGTTTTATATTGAATGATAAAATCATTTGAATCATTAGTGATTCGTTTTTAATGCTTATTGAAATAAAATTGGATTTGATTCTTTTAAAAAGTTTTGATTCGATTTCGATTCTGGTCCTGTATGCTATTTTAGACTAGCTACAGAATCAGATGATTCTGTAGCTAAGTCTATAGAATCAAATTTTTATTATTTTGTTAATAAAATATCTCTCTAACTTGTTGTTTTTGTTCTATTATAGGTGAATTCGAAATTGCAGTGGATTTGATGAGCAGTTAGAGGATACTTGGGATATTTTACTTGCATTTTAGTTTCCTAGTTTAGTTGATTTTGGGGATAGTTTCCCAGATTATGTAAAACAGTTTGATATTATCCACAGGGAGGTTTTACCCTATGGAGAGACTTATAAATACTTATAATTTTTGTAATAATGTTCATCCTCATTCGTGGGAGAACAAGGATTTGGAATTTTAATACAGACTGAGGCAGAATTTGGTGTTTTGTTACAGCTTTAGCTTCTCATCATATCAATATTTTGTTTTATGTTGTGTATATCAATTTGTAATTGGTTAATGACTACTTTAGCTATCTTGATCTTTTGCAAATGATATAATTTAATCACTGTAATCCATATCTTATTTCTTCTAGTGTTTAAAAAACATAACAATTCTTGATTCAGTTTGTGAACAACAGCTTTCTCTTCTTCATAAGTTGAATTATCAAGTATAAGTTTTGCATAACAGGTTTCCCTAATTGTAGAGATTTATAAATCATATAATTGTTATGATTTTTTATGTCTTGTTTGTCCTGTAAACAACTCAAATAGCATTGCAGCCTATCGTTTACGAGAAGCTTTTGGATCAATCTGGTGCGAGTTTCCTTCCTCTGACCAGCTTCGAAGTCATCATAAACAGGACAAATTGGGAGTGTTTCCAGGTCAGTTAGTCACTTCTTTGTTTATTGTTCTTATTAGTAGTTTAGTTTAGATATAAGTTTAGTTAGATTTATATTAGATTGTTTAATTTTAGTAAATATATTAGATCATTTAATTTCAATAAGTTTTATTTCTTATTCATAAAATCATAAAATCAAAAATATATCTTTAGCTGTCTTAGGGCAGAAAGTAAATGATTTTTACAGGTTTTATTCAAATCTGCAAGTTGTAGATAATGTATATTTGTGAATAAGTTGTAATTCAATTAGTAATTAATCAATTAATTAGTAGAACTAGTGTAATAGTAATTAGTAGTTTGTATATAGAATAGTTAGAGTAGTTTATATTTAGTTTTAGTTTAATTTATTTAGTAGTTTGTTTTAATTAGATTAGTGTGTTAGTTAGTTAGTTAGTTTAGTTTGTCTATTTAGTTTTAGTTAGTTTGTTTTATTTGTTTTAGTTAGATTAGTTAGTTTATTTTAGATTTCTCTTTGGTTTTCCTAGGACCTTAGAGCGGCCAACGGAGCCGTTAAACCCGTCAGGGTGGTTCATTCCAAACGGCTTGGGTTATTAGACAACCCCGGACCAGTTCCACTCTCTCAGTTGACGGACGGTCAATTTCCCCCGTCAACAAATGGCGCTAGAAGGAGGGCCTGAACTTAATTGAGGCAGTCACAATACTCCTCCCCCCCCTAATCGCTCACCTATAGTGACTAGAAGCCGTTCACACGATAATATTCCCTTTCAAACAACAACTACTTCAACCAAATATTTGCATATCATAGTTGAGCCAGCAACCCCTAATCCTATAGGTGGTGACTTGGAAGAGATTGTCCACCGATCTCTCATTAAAACGCATAGTGGCTTAGCTAGTTTGAGGCAAGCAAACCGTCTGTGGGGTCGACCTTTGGATTTCTCTGATATCAGAGAACAATTAGGTGACACTAACCTCATTGTGAATCCTACAGATCCAATCACAAATCCTGCTGCAGGAGGATCTAAGATACCTCCTTCACCACCCCCCTCATCTCCTTCTTCTTCTAGAGGAGATTCCTCTTCTGATGAAGGCAATTCTTCTTCTCAGCCTTCCACACCCACTACCCCAATGGAAAATCAGAACAACCCTTCTAGACCATGGTTGGACTAGGATGTCGTAGCTATACCTAGAGCCCAACACCCTTTACCTAAACACCTAGAGAAATGGATTCCTAAGTTTGATCCCGATTCAAAGCAGATAGACGAAGATCATATCAAAAAATTTATGTTAGCCATCAGACTCCGTAATGTTGAACATGAAGACGTTGTCTGTAGGTTGTTACCTTATACTTTTGAGGGTAATGCATCCACTTGGTACTTTTCCCAACAGCCTCATACAATCATGTCTTGGGAAAAGTTTGAGTCATGCTTTTTGGAAAAATTCGGAGATGGTAAACCTCTGAAAGTCTTAGTCATGGATCTTTCAAGCTTAAAAATGAATCCAAAAGAAAAAGTTAAAGATTTCAATCAAAGATTCTTAACGCTTAAAAATCGAATCCCTGCAGATTCTATGCCTACCGAGAATCTTGTGATAGGTTACTACACTAAAGCTCTACATCAAAGTATAGCTATTTGGGTTAAACGTTCTAAAAAGGACACATTGTTAGAAGCCTTCGAAGAAGCTACCCAGATTGAAAAAGACATACTTAGTCTTAAGGACTCTTCTAGCAATGAAGCTAAGACTGTTTCTTCTTCCAAAAAGAAGATTGAAATTATCCCCAGACCCACACAAAGCAAAACACAACCTGAAAACTTTGATTTGAAAAATTTAACTAAAGTTGTACAAAAATTGTCTAATCAAGTTATAGATTTAAAAAGGTTGATTGAAGAAGCTTCCTCGAGTGAAGGACCCTACAAACCTCCTTTCCGAAAACCTTTTCCTACCAATCGACCTAACCCAACCACCGTAGGCCTTAATCTAGAAAGTTTGCAATGTGCTCTTCAGACAATTCTAGAAGCCCAAGATAACTTGATGCCTCCTGTTGTCCCTCAGGAGGAGGTTGAGCAGGAAACAGTTCAAGAAGAAGAGTCTTCTCCAAACATCTTTGGACATTTCTCGAATAGCATCTTCCAAGCCAACTTTGAGACTATTCACCCTTACAACACTAGGAGTAAGACAACAAATAAACCTCCTGCCGAAAACACTACAACTTTACCTCCAAAGCCATCTAAATCAGTAGAAACTAAACAGAGTAATGTCAGCCCTAAATTAGATTACGATGTTGTTGAAGATCTTAAAAAATTAAGGGCTAACATTTCTATTTATGAGTTGTTAAAGTTTCCATTTTTGTTACAAAAAATGTTGCAAAATATTTCAGAAAATGGAAAGAATGGTAATTCAAATGGTAACAAGGTTGTGCAAAACAAAGTTCCACAGAAGAATTCCACCAAAAATAATCCTGATTCTCAAGATAAAGGAAGCCTTCCTGTAACCCCTGTAAATAATGTAAATAATGTAAACAATGTAAATAATTCAGATAAAGTAGTCTTAGAAACTACGAGTAAGAAGCCACAAACTACTACTCTTAGTACTCGTAAGAATGTACCTCCTTTTCTTTTAAATTTCAAAATTTTCAACAGAAATGTGCATAATTGTATGGTTAACTCAGGAGCGTCATCTAATGTGATGCCTTGGTCAGTCTGCCAAAAGATTAATGCTGAGGTAGAACCATCTTCTTTAAAAATCA
This sequence comes from Picea mariana, assembly GCA_032191745.1. Taxonomy (NCBI): domain Eukaryota; kingdom Viridiplantae; phylum Streptophyta; class Pinopsida; order Pinales; family Pinaceae; genus Picea; species Picea mariana. The sequence goes on from JASDQU011404641.1 coordinate 155,327, forward strand.
TACAACTTGATCGAACGGATGTTAAAGTTATAGACGAACTAAAAAATGTATTGATTAGATTATCGTCTAACCCAAAGGTTCATCAGGTTATTGATATAATTGTGGTGGATATTCCAGAAGTGTATGGCATGTTTTTTAGCAGGGATTGGTCAAAGCAGCTACATGGTTACTTCGCAACAGACTGGTCTCACTTATGGCTTCCAGAGAACAACAAGCCTAATAAAATCAGAGTAAACCGTGAGCGTTACCTCAAGTTCACGGTCACATATTTGAACGACCCCAACGAACCATACACACCTCCTGTTGATTCACCCAAAGTACAAGGGATGGACACCTTCTTCGGCAACTTCATGGCTGAGGTTTCACCTATCATCAATCCAGAACAACAGTCCGAGATCGTAGCATTTGAGCAGCCTGCACCTTCCACACATCAATCTCTTGAACTCGATGCAAATCAAATTTGGTCTCTATATTTCGATAGGTCAAAATCCAAAGAAGGAGCCAGAGAAGGCTGCATCATTATCAATCCGGCAGGTAACAAGACATTATTGGCTTGTAGATTAGAATTTGAATGTACTAACAATACTGCAGAATATGAGGCTTTACTACAAGGTCTCAGAAAATCTCTGGATATGAACATTCAAAATCTGGTTGTATTTGGCGACTCTGAAATAGTGGTTAGACAGGTGAGAGATTCTATACACTGTCTTTCCCCGCATCTCAAAAGTTATCAGTATGAGGTATGGAGTCTAATGAATAAATTTTCTGCTATCAATATAAATTCCATTCCTAGATTGAATAATGTTGAAGCAGATTTACTAGCTAATGTAGCCTCTAAACTTCTTCCTGTAGAAGGCTTATCCCCAAATGCATTCTCTGTGGAGCTATTGTTTTGACCATCCGTTCCAAACAATATCACAAACTGGAGAGTATTTGACGATGATCATCATATCATTAAATTTATGCACATGGAAGAAACCTTTCAAGGCGCAGTGATAGATGAATGCATGCACGACGACAATTTGCACGACTTTATGGTAATACCTAATCCGAAATCTCTTGAATCTCTATCGGACATGGTAAATTACATACCCAAATCTGTTGTTAGATTAGAAAATTTTTATGATTTTGAAGATAAATTTAAAAAGACGGTCAATTGCAAAACTAATAGTTCCTCGTTGTCTTATGAAAAAGTCAATTTAGGGACTAGTGAAAATCCTCAGTGTATCAATTTAGGCTTGGGATGTTCTAAGCAAGAAATAGTTGCTTTTGTTAAATTTTTTAAAGAATTTAAGGATGTCTTTGCATGGAATTACGATGATCTCAAAACATTCGATCCTAATATCATACAACATGTCATCCCGATGAAACCCCAAACCTTACCTTTCCAACAGAAACTAAGGAAAATGCACCCTAATCTAGAACCGACCATCCAAAAGGAATTGAATAAACTCCTAAGTGATAAAATAATCTTTCTTGTTAGGAACACTCAGTGGGTATCCAACCTTGTCCCAGTTCGGAAGAAAAATGGGAAAATCCGACTTTGTGTCGATTTTCGGAACCTCAATAGAGCATCTGACAAAGATAATTATCCTGTCCCTCCCATAGAACAGATCTTGCAACATGTATTTAGTTCTGAGAGGCTATCTTTATTGGATGGTTTCTCTGGATACAACCAAGTCCTGATGTCTCTGCCAGACTAGCTCAAAACTACCTTCCGTACCCCGTGGGGCACTTATTCTTATCGCAAAATGCCCTTTGGATTGATTAACGTTGGTGCTACCTTTCAGAGAGCAATGGACATTGCTTTTCGAGGCTTAATCAATCACTCCATTGTAGTTTACTTATATGATGTGACCATTTACTCTAAAAACAAAGACGATCATCTAGATCACTTACGAGTCGTTCTGCTACGATGTCGTAAATATGGCATCTCCTTGAACCCCAAGAAGTCCATCTTTGCAGTAGAACAGGGTAAACTACTAGGGTTCATTGTGTCTAGTGATGGGATGATTATTGACCCCGAGAGGACTCAAGTCATCGCTAAACTTCCCCCTCCCACATCCAAGAAATCCATGCAGTCTTTCTTAGGACAGATCAACTTCGTGAGAAGATTCGTTCCTAGCTTCTTCGAAATGGTCAGGCCTCTACAAAACCTGATTAAGAAAGACACTCAGTACCACTGGGGACCCATAGAAAATCAAGCTTTTAATACTATAAAGAAGGCTATAATAGATGCTCCGTCTCTCATGAGCCCTGATTTCTCTCAAGACTTTACACTCTATACTTTTGCCTCTGATCGTTCTTATGCTGCAGTCCTAACTCAGAAGAATGCCGAGAACAACGAAGTACCCATCGCCTTTATGAGCTCTGCTTTCAAAGGTGTTGAACTTAACTACCCAACGGTCGATCGACAAGCCTACGCTATCTTCAAAGCAGTTAAGCATTTCCAGTCCTATCTTTTGAAGTCAAGGACGAAAGTCATTGTCCCCTACCCTGCCGTAAGGAACTTGTTAGTGCAAAAGGAGTTAGGAGAGAAAAGAGATAACTGGGTCACCTCCTTGCAGGAGTATGACTTAAAGATCACCCCAGCTCAGATCGAGAGAGGCCAAGGGTTGGGTAAATTGGTTGTTGATTCGGAAATAGAACGTCAAGAAGATAATGATACGTCAAACCTAGAACAACGTGATCAAAGTTTAATTTGTCGCGCACAAAACCTCGTAAGTCCTTGGTACAACGATATTAGATTTTGTCTTGAACATGGATCAGTACCCCGTCACCTTGACCCCGCCAAAAGAAGAGCATTGAGACTAAAGTCTGCCTCCTTTCATTTAGTCAACGGTATACTGTTTCGTCAAAATTTTGACGGCATACTGATGCACTGTCTTGAGAAAGACGAAGCAGAAAAAGTCTTGCTTGAGTTGCATGCAGGAGAAGCTAGTGGTCACTTCGGTGGCGACACCACTGCTCATAAGGTTTTAAGAGCTGGTTACTACTGGCGTACACTTTTTAGGGATTCCCATGCCTTGTGTCGTAAATGTATCATCTGTCAGAAAGCATCAGGGCGGTTGCAAAAACCAGCCTTCCCCTTGCAACCCGTTTCGGTAGATTCTCCTTTCCAGCAATGGGGCCTTGATATCATAGGTACTATTAACCCTCCGTCCTTGCAACAACATAAGTATATTGTGACAGCCACAGACTACTTTACTCGATGGTCTGAAGCTGTTGCGTTAAGAACTGTCAACACAAGTTAGGTTATCGCTTTTCTAAACTCGAATATCATCACTCGTTTCAGTATCCCTGATTGTCTAGTATTTGACAACGCTTCATACTTTTCTTCTCTTGAGATGAGCAAGTTTGATTTGGAGAAAGGAATAAAGCTGAAGTATCCTACTAGTTACTACCCCCAGGGCAACGGCTTAGCAGAATCAACAAACAAGAACTTGATCAAAATTATCAAGAGAACCGTGGCTGAAAATCACAAGAACTAGCACAATGCACTACTGAATGCACTATGGGCTGATAGGGTGACACCCAAAGCCGCTATAGGTAACTCTCCATTTTTTCTCATTTACAGCAGAGAAGCCATTTTTCCACCTCACATTCTTCTTCCTTCACTTCAGTTGTCACAAAAGGTCCAAGAAGAAGATTGTCCCCCTTTAGAAAACCGAATTAACGCTTTGATGAAGTTGGAAGAAGAAAGAACCCAAACCAAGCGTAAATTAGATCAACATCAACAATTGATTAAAAGATGGTTCGATTCTAATTCTTCTTCTGATAGGAATTTTGAAGTAGG
>JASDQU011404642.1:22645-37648 GCA_032191745.1 Picea mariana
TTAATAAAATTCTAAAAATAATTTTTTAATATAATAAAATTCTAAAAATAAAAGATAAAAAATATAACTTTATCAATTTAATAATCTGGTATATGTATATGTACGTACCACTTCCCATGTTATAAAACATAAAAAATATCAATAAAAATGACTGTATAGACAATATATATCTGACAAAGTTTCTCTACGTTTTTTACCCTTTGGTTTATCAATACAATCTATCTTCACTCAAATACATTTATGATGATGATGATGATTAACGTTCACTAAAACCGAGGGTAAGTGATTACTTGTGATTCTTTAGAATTTTGTTTGTGTGCTGGAAAAGCATTAAGATAAACTTTCCAAGATCACCATACTTTTGTTGAGTTAAGAGGTTAGGAAGGTTGGTAGCGTGATAAATATTTTGAAAACGAGATCTAATATGGGTATAGAGATTCAACCTTCTTAGTGTCATAAATGTGACACACTCTTTCATATATGGCGTTTTAGGAATTGACCAACGCCCAATTTCACTATGAAACTAGTAAAAATTTGTTCTTATCTTAACAATGTTTATTTTTTATTTTTATTCTAATCTCCATGTTTAATAAATCTCATAAAAAAAACCTCTATTCTTAAATTTTTTAACTTGGATATTTAATAAATTTCAAAGAGGTTAAATAATAAAATCTATATTTATAATTTTATAATTTCTTTTATTTAGTAGATAATTTTTAAAGATGAAGAAAATATAAATACTTATATATTTTTTATTTATAATAAAAAAAATTATATATCAATCATTTTTTAATTCAATAATATTTATATTTTTTAATAATTTTTCTATTTCTCTAGATTTGAACTTTCAATGAATACCATGCCACCTAAAATAACTGGCTTTAAGCTAACTCATAACCATTATAAGGATAGTCATCATTGGTTGTTATCTTAACCAGCTCCAAGCTAACTCATCACCATGATAAGGATTGTCATCATTGGTTGTTATCTCAAAATGCGGGACGAGTTGGACTCACTCATCGCCATTTTTCACATTTTTCAATAAAAACTATGCCACTTAGCACTCACTCGTCACCATTTTTCAATGAAAACTATGCCACTTAAAATAATGAGCTCCGACACACTCTCACTTTTGAGTTTTGGGCCATTAATTAAGTTTTGGGCCATTAAAATAATGAGCTTCGACACACTCTCACTTTTGAGTTTTGGGCCATTAACTTGTTTTCTTACTTTGAAAAAAGATGAACTCCTAACCTAGAAGCATTGTTAGGTTCCCCTCATTTCCAGAATGACACTTATTTCAATCACACACACACACACACTAGCCATAGGTAGTCATTACTGGTTGTTATCTTTGAGATAACTCATCACCATTATAAAAATAATCATCATTGGTTGTTATCTTAACCCACTCCCAAGTAACTCATTTAACCACTCAAAAGGACTATTAGATTGTTAGGTTCCCCTCATTTTGAGGATGATACTTAATTCAATAATATATATATATATATATATATATATATAAACTTAGTTGTCAACCAACCATAGTCATTGTTGGTTGTTATCTCCAAGCTAACTCATCACTATTATAAGCATAGTTATCATTGATGGTTGGTTGTTATCTCCAAGCTGACTCATCACCATTATAAGCATAGTCATCACTGATTGTTATCTCTGAATGCTAGCTCAGTCATCACCATTATTCAATGAAAACTATGCCACTTAAAATAACCCTCTCTAATTAGTAAAGGGGCACACTCTCACTTTTGATACTTATGGGTCTATTAACTTGTTTCCTTACTTCCAAGGAAGACCATCTCTTAACTACTCAGAAACACTCTCAGGTTCCCCTCATTTAGAGGATGGTACTTAATTCAATAATATCTATATTTTTGAGGATGGTACTTAATTCAATAATATCTATATTTTTTATTATACACACACGCACACACATTTATTTATTTTTTATTTCTTTCTTCTAGGTGATAAAACTTCTCATAACTTAATTGTCAACTAGAAATAGATAGTCATCACTGGTTGTTGTCTCCAACCTAACTCATCACCATTATAAGGATAGTCATCATTGGTTGTTATATTAGAGGCTTTAACTTGTTTCCTTGCTTTCAACTTGAAGAGCTCTTATCCACTCAAGGAGGTTGCCCCTCATTTAGAGGATAGTACTTAATTCAATTATATATATATATATATATATATATATATATATATATATATATATATATGACCCCTTGTTTGTGGGATAATGGACCCCTCTGTTTCTTAACCATTAAATCTACTCATATATATATATATTTTTATTTTTTATTTTTTTTTTCTTCTTCTTCAAGGTGATAACCATAGATTGTCATTACTAGTTGTTATCTAGAGCTAGCTTATCAGTGATAATTGGTTATTATCTCTCAATGCAAGCTCAATAATCCAATCATCACATTTATTTGAGGTTGAAAGATACCAAGTTTTAATAAAATTATAAAATTTTATAATATGCCTTAAATCTTTTTAAATATAAAAAAACAAATTTAAAGGAATTTAAGTAATTCTTTATTATTATTTTTAAATATAAAAATAATAATTTAAAGGAATTTAAGTAATTCTTATCATTTTTTTTAAATTTTAAGTAACTCTTTACCATTTTTCTTTAAAATTTAATATCATATGAAAGTAAATCTGAAATCATCATCATTTGAATAATTTCAAATTAAGTTTTACACGTTTAAAAAATAAAAAGTATTTACCCTAATCTCAAAGCGCCAAAAAAAGGGTATAAAGCCAGTAATGCTACATCGATAGAGGCATAAGCATTAGGTTGGTTAACCCCGAGTTGAATGCTCCCGATTAAAAAATAAAAAGTATTTACCCTAATCTCAAAACTCAAAAAAAGGGTATAAAGCCAGTAATGCTACACCAATAGAGGCATAAGCATTAGGTTGGTTAACCCCGAGTTGAATGCTCCCGCTGCACGTGTGGGGTGTCCAAAACCTTTGAAATCCCTCGTGTAACCTTTGACGCCGCCTACTTTTCTTACAGCCCACGTAAGCCCTTTTGCTGGTTTTCTGGTGACGTGTACTATCCGATACCCAATCGTTGGCGATACCGTGTCGATTACGTGCATAAAGAGTTGTACTAGTCAGCTGGCAATCCACGTCAGAATAAATTACCCGGGAGGTTTTTTATGGCGAGGAACGCTATAAAAATAGATTAGTTATATCTAGTAGTAAAGCCTATATGCTGGAAAGGTGCTCGTTCGTCATTCGTATTTGGAGTCGGATAATTAGAAGAGGTGGTGTTCTTCGTTGCTGGTGCTGGGAAGTTTGTCATGAGTTGAGGTTATTGACCACTGATCGAAACTTCGCACTGCCGGTTCTCCACTCTATTCCCCTCAATCTGCTGCGCGTCCGCGCTTGTTTTCCTCAAAATTCGGTACGTTTCTTGCATTAATTCAAATTTCCAACAGTCTCCCTGGTTTTTCAGTATGCATAGCTGCGGCTTTACGCCATTATATGATGCGTAAATTCCCGCTATGGAAGGGATTATAAGTGATTTGTGGTTTTTCATTTGGCGTTCAGAGCTGCCTTTCGATCGAGACCGTTGTAGGTACAGCAGTATTAACTATTTTGAAAAATGAAGAGAGGACGGGAGGAGCGGTTTATGGGGCCGCATGGAAAACGGCGAGGAGAATCGTGAGTTATTTTATCACCCCAACTGCATTTTTTTCGCAATGGCTTTGTTGGTCTGAACGAAATTTCATGTAAAGGATCGATTTTGTGTTTTCTTTACCCTGAATTGATTTTTAATGACGGAAGCATTTCAGTTGGAATTTTGAATTTGAGCTACGGCAGGATTTTAAAACCATGTGATTCCTTCTATAGATAATCGAGGTTATTCAATTTCGTGGTCAGTGAATGTGATGTTGCAGAACCTTTCCCAATTTGAGGGGTCACGTGGCTTTAGTATAGTAAACGAGTTTAGATACTCAATTCCCCATCCGTTTTACTGCTTTGCTATCTTAATCAAGGGCATTCTACAGTAAAATGGCAAGAGATTCCTTTTCTTTGTTTCCTAGTGACTGATTTCTCCAGTAACGACACAGTAGCATGCTGCATGTATCTGGGGAATACTGTGGATGTGAAGTTAAATCGGACTGAAGCATATTTGATCAACTTTTTGGGGTTTGCTGGATTTTGCATCCTTTTTATCATCGTCCTTAATGCTTGACTATTACCTCATGAAATGCAATGGCTAGGGCAAGAAATGGGTTTTCTGTGCTCATGAAGGGATGTATTTCTTAACCATTCCTTGCATTCTTTTTTCAATGCTAGGTGATTTACCCTAAACATTTTTAGGTAGTTCTGCTTGCTGCTTCTCAATTTTGAATGTTTGCCAGTGATATTTGCTGGCATTCTTGTTGCGACTGGAACCTCAGAATCACTGAGATGCCACAGTGGTTTTTTTATCGTTTCATAATTCATTTAGTGTTTCTTTAGAGATCTATTGCCGTCATAACCTTTTTCTTTCTTAATTTTTTTAAAGATATCCTAGATACCATTCCATATGGTATGTTTCCTGTTCGGCTGGACTTCTTAAAGCATTTTGAGTTCCTGGTTTAAAGGGGACAGATTCCCATTATTTTGTCGATATAAAATTTAAATATGATGTGTTTTGTCTATCTGTTTGATAAACAGTGGTTTTGGTCTCGATATAATGTATCTTTCAGACATCTTGAGCGTCTTTATAGCCAGTTCTGTTCTTTCTTAATGGGTACTTCTGAGTGCATTTGTTTGCATCTTGTGAAAAAGGCATGATGGGTAACCTGCGTATTTTCTGACCATTTTTTATTGCTTGTGGATGATCTAATACAGCTCGGGACAGCATCAACATTCTGAAGGATCACAGAGGCTATCAACAGATGATGCTTTGTCATATCTCAAGTCGGTAAAAGAGATATTCAAGGATAATAGAGAGAAATATGATGAGTTTCTTGAGGTTATGAAAGCTTTCAAGGCCCAAAGGTCTGTATCTATTTTTATAAAGATTGGCATTATCAATCAATAAGACAAGTTATCTTTCCTTTTCTTCTCCATTAACTATAAATCATAGTATCAAGGACCATTCTTCTGGCAATTCTGCAGAGTCGATACAGCTGGTGTTATAGGTCGAGTGAAAGATTTATTTAGGGGCCATCATTCCCTTATTTTGGGTTTTAATACCTTTCTGCCAGAAGGTTATGAAATTACAATTCCTTACGAGGAACTCCCACGGAAACAGCCTGTTGAGTTTAACCACGCAATCATTTATGTTAACAAGATCAAGGTAATGCAGATGACATATTAATTCTTTGATATTTGAAAGCTATGTTCTATTTACAAACTGATATATTGTGACCAGATTTGTTTTTGAAATGGTGAGCTGGTATAGAAGACCGGGACAAAACATTGATGGTTTGATAATTCAAGGCTGTGAACTCTATCACTTACACTTTTAGTTTATCATTTTCAGACACGGTTTCAAAATGATGAACAAGTATACAAGACCTTTTTGGATATACTAAATATGTATCGAAAAGGGAACAAATCAATTAATGAAGTATACCGAGAGGTACTTTCTATTCATTTGCAAAAATGGGAACATAAATGTTATTTTTTTCTGTAAGGAATTTAATTCTATTTGTCTGTATGCAGGTAGAAACACTGTTTTATGATCATCAAGATTTACTAGACGAATTTACACGTTTCCTACCAGACTGCACAGGCCCAACCTCCATTCCCAATGTGCCAGCTTCTGCAAGACCATCTTCTGGACACATCTCTGGAGTAACTTCCTTTCGGCATTTACTCAAAGAAAATGTGGTCAAGGTCTGTTATCTTGTTCTTTATGTTTGCTTGCTTTGTGTTGTTTAGTAATGATTTTGGCATCTTATAGTGGCTTCCCTGAGCTGATTGTGCTTCTCTTTGTTTTTTCAACAGAAAGAAAAACCAGTTACTTCACAAAATAATTTCTGTCAAAGCACAATTGTTAAAGATGAAAGGATATCCATGGAGGTAGAGAATGAACACTGGAAGAAGGTTGAGAAAGAAAAAGATCGAAAAGAAGATTGGGAACGGAAGGAGAAAGACATGGGTGAAAAAATATCAGCACAGAGTAGAGACAGAGAATATGATGTCATGTATCCTTTACCTCATAAGAGAAAATCTACTAGAAGGTCTGATGAATCCATTCCTAAGCAGACTCAGACAGGGCAGGTTGAAGGATATGCTGGAAAACAGTCTCTTCAAAATAGTGCAATAGAGGACAGTAATAGTTTAAGGAGTGAGTAACACTCGGATCTTCCTAAAGGCCAAATTGATTCTCTTTGAAGTAGTCTTTTTAGGGTATCACACTTATGTTTGGATGTCTAAAGTAGGGTTGCATGGATTCTTCCATTCTTCCATTAGCTGCATGTGTCCCATCTGCACCTACATCCTTATGATATCCTCCTCAAAGGCAAACCACTGCAAGTTTCATAACACTCGGATTTTCCTACAGGCCAAATTGATTCTCTTTGAAGTATCTTTTTAGGGTATCACACTTATGTTTGGATGTCTAAAGTAGGGTTGCATGGATTCTTCCATTCTTCCATTAGCTGCATGTGTCCCAGCTGCACCTACATCCTGATGATATCCTCCTCAAAGGCAAACCACTGCAAGTTTCATAATTCTCCCTTGCTGAACCCACTCCTGTACCCACATCCACACCCAGCCGCTTCTATCAACATTGGCTTAAAGGAACTACCAATAATAAATAACATAAGAGCAAATTATGTCACTTTAATAGTAAACACTTATTTCCCACCACAATTGAAGTATGGTTCATTACAACTTAAAACTTCCATTGCTTCTCTTTCATTTCTGTTTACGATTTTGTCAGGTTCATATTTCAAACATCATAATAGTCTATCTATATTGTGTTAGTCTAACTAGTTGCTAGATGTGTTTTCACTTTTCCAGCATATGCTTACAGTATTTTAATCTAAGTCACATGGTTCGGGTTCGAGTTCGAGTTCGGCAACGATTAGGTTTGATTCRGGTTTGAATTTTCCAATAAGGTTCGGATGAGGTTCGGCTTTAGGTTCGGCTACACATATTGAACCCTAATAAAACCTCATCCCAAACCTCAATAAAATTCTCCTGAAAATTTGTCCTAAGGTTTGAATTCGGGCACACATTCAAGTTTGTTTAGGTTCGGCATTAGCTTCGGTAAACCTTGAGGTTCGCAGAATTTAGAACCTCAAGCTTTAGATTCGGCGAACCCTGTGACTTAGATTTTAATAATAGGCAGGTTTATAAAATTTTACCGAGTTGTATGATTATTTTTTGCAGATTTATGTTCACAGGAATGGGGATTTTTTGAGAAAGTAAAAACAAAGTTGAGACTTGGTACATATCAAGAGTTCTTGAAATGCATTTATTTACACACCCATTCCATAATCAATCGACAACAATTACAAAGATTGGTATGTTGCCTTGTAAGCTGGTCTTGTAATTACTCTTGAGTTTTTTTCCATCTTTAAGCAAACTATTAGTGTAGGATCTAGATTATAAGAACGTACTTTCAGTGTAGCCTTTACAACTATGTTTTTTTAATTGCTAAATAAAAAAACTGCATGCCAATTTGTTTTAGGTGGTTGACATTCTTGGAAAGTATCCAGATCTTATGGATGAATTCAGTGAAATTGTTTCTCGGATTGCAAACAATGGTAATGATCTCARACATTCATGTGAAGATTAGTGTTTCATATGCGACATTACTATTCAGCATTTAAGTATAATACTTTTCTTATTGCAGTATCTTTCCTACATTATTGTTTAACTGGCCATTCATCATAGCTTTGTTACACAGAGTTGTTTAAATATCTCCTCYCATTGTTTGATGGAATATTTATTGGAGGGTTATTGCTTATCTTGTTTGGGTAAGATCTTCTATATTGCTTCAATGTCTTGTAACTATTATGTTGATGGTGACCTCGGGGTGGCACCAGTGAAAGTGAGCTATTATGCAATTTAATCTTGACTATTTATGCTGTACTAATGCAGTTATTCTTTCAACCTCTATGAAGATTCTATGTTACTGAAAGAAGATAAAAGCGGGCTTAAATATCTGATTTGTGCTCACATTTTAATTATTCTCTTCTCACTAATAAGAAATGCATGTCTTATTTGAATACCTTTTTACTTTATTTCTTGGTGGGAAATAGTTGCAGATGTTGACTCAGGAGAGGGAGGAGGTACAAAACTTTTAAAGATGGAGAATGGTAGGGAAAAGGATAGGGAATATGATAGGGAGCTGGAGAAGGAAAATGAGAGAATCAAAGCAGAAGATCAGGAAAGATATAGGGAAAGAGACAAAGATCGGCATCACAGGGCAAAAGATATATTGAATAGTAATGCTTCTCTTCTTCCAAACAAAGAGAAATCCACGAACAAGCCAATTTCTGAGTTGGACCTGTCCAATTGCGAGCGTTGTACACCTAGTTACCGTTTGCTTCCCAAGAATGTAAGAAGCCAATGATGTGCTGATATTTCCAAAGTCATAGTGAAACCTATTTTTCATATCAGAAATGTCATGCCTAACAACATGATTAAAATTGGTGGTGAAAATCTGAAATCAGTTTCAATGTTTGGCAGTATGTGAAATCCGTTGCCAGTTATCGCACTGATCTTGCAGCAGAGTTACTGAATGATAACTGGGTATCTGTGACATCTGGTAGTGAGGATTACTCCTTCAAGCACATGCGCAAGAATCAATATGAGGAAAGTCTTTTTTGTTGCGAGGATGATAGGTATTGCTATATTTGTTAAGATAATGTGCACACTCTGTTTTTTTGTTGGAGCATCTATTTTAGGATTGAAGGTCCTTTCTGTTTGTAGTTAATGAGATAGTTGAATGGAGTAAAATTGTAAATGTGAACAAATATAAGGTCAAACGAATGATACTTCTGGCATGCTGTGTACAGGGGAGTCAGAGCTGATTCTTTCTTCTTCAGTATTTCTGTATCTTTCATGAGCTTATTATATATGTTAACCAATGTTTTTATTGTGAATTTTTAGATTTGAGTTGGATATGCTCATAGAATCCACAGCAGCTACAACTAAGTGTATAAAAGAGTTGTTGGAGAAGATGCAAGATAATACAATCAAGCGAGATGGTCCCATCCAAATGGAAGACCACCTGACAGGTTTTCTGTTTATTACTCCAATATGGCATAATTTTATTCACAAAACTGGAGGAATTATTCTAGGAAGCTGATTTCAATTGTTGACCATGGCAGCTATAAATTTACGATGCATTGAGCGCATTTATGGGGATCATGGACTTGATGTACTTGATCTTTTACGGAAAGACCCAGCTGTTGCCTTGCCAGTGATACTGACTCGCCTTCAGCAAAAGCAAGATGAATGGTCCAGATGTCGTGCTGACATGAACAAAGTGTGGGCTGAGGTTTATGCAAAGAACTACCATAAATCTCTTGATCATAGGAGCTTCTATTTTAAGCAGCAGGACAGAAAAAGTCTGAGCGCCAAAGGTTACGATCTCATTGTTATAGCTTCCATTTTTTTTAATGTCTCATTGCCATTCTTATTTGAGTTCTTTTTGAGCGTTCTGAAAATAATTGAGGATTGCTGGTCTGAAGTAAATTTGCTTTGTTAATTGGTGGGGAAGATAACTGGATGTGTGTGAAATCTGGTTTCATATAGGCTTATTTATGATTCTTCATCTAGAAACGTTATAAATTTTTTATTGCCTAGTTTGGTAAGCAATAAGAAATCTACCAGTTTTATCTCATGGTTGGTTTTTTATCTTTCCTTCCATGATTTATCTTCAATTATTTTTCCATTTTCTCCTGTTCTGTTGAGAAAGGAACCTGCATGTGGGGTGAAGCTTGGAGGTCACCGGTGACTGGTTTATAATTGTGTGCTACCATTTTTTGCCATGTTCTCTCATTCCCCATCCAAGCTTATGTTGTAGGTATTTATTAGCTGCAGTATGAGTAGTTCAAGTAAGCAAAAATTTTCTGTCTAAAGAATAGCTATTGTAGAAGAGCTTAAAGAACAGTAACTGCTGCTTGATGTCCTCTACGAGGACTGGTTCTTCAAGTCAGTAGCAAGAATTTTTAACTTATAATGAGGATTCTTCTGTCAGAAATATAATGTGCTAATGACTTTGATGCCCTCTTGGTTTCTGTTCAAGAATTATTCTGGTGTCAGAACTTAGAAGTGTACGCCCTTGCCTACTGACCCGTTAGTTGATGGGAATGAGTGTGATGATACTTAAAACTTGTTTTTATCCAGTCTTTTGCTTGCAATATTATCTAACAAAGAGTCCCATATTACTTTTTCACAGCTCTCTTACAGGAGGTCAAAGATATGAATGAGAAGAAAAGTAAAGAAGACGAAACGCTTCTTGCTATTGCAGCTGGGAATAGAAGACCCTTAATTCCTCATTTGAAATATGACTATCCTGACCCTGCCATTTATGAGGACTTGTACAAAATCATCAAATATTCTTGTGAAGAAGTATGCACAAGTACGGAGCAATCTGATAAAGTAATGAGGATTTGGACTATCTTTTTGGAGCGCATGCTTGGTGTCCCTCCCCGATCCAATTGCGTGGAGGACACAGAAGAGGGCGTGCAAGTTAAGAGCTCTCATGCAAAGAACACTGATCCATGTGTAGGAGGAAATTTTGGTGGAAATGGTTCAAGCTTGGTTACGACAAAGCAAATCACTTCTGGTGGTGATATAATGGAAAATGCCACTACAGAAACAATGATCTCTGATATACTTAGAATGGGAAATGAGAAATCTTCTATGCAAGGCTTTAGCACACATCACATTGGTCAGAGTTGGCATGATGATGGCGGATCATTTGGAAACTCAGGTATCCAGACTTCTCAGACCCTCATTGCTACTACTACTGATGTCACTGATATTGTCAAAAACAGCAGTTGCTTGAATGCCATGCATTCAGTTGGAGTAGATTCAAGTTTTGGACATGCGGGTTTTGGTTTTTGGAAATCTGTATGTTGCATGCAAGTAATATTAAAAAGTTCATGCCACTTTTTGTTTATTTGGCTTGACTGTTTGTCTTTCCAGGGACTGTTTCAAAGATTTCAGGGTTTGTCTGCAGACCTGATTGTGCCAATCAGTCAACAGGAAAGGACTTACTACTAGCACAGGCATGTATATTGCAACTTTATCTTTTGACAAGATAAGCTTACCTCTTATAATGCTTTTGCATTGTAAATAAGACAAGAAATTTGATTTGCAAAAGTTGGGTTGCAGTGCTGTTCCCTCACATCAAATGTTTCCAGTGATATTTTTCCTTTTACCAATCGCTGCATCTAAAGTTTTGCTCAATTAGCTGCTCCTGGGGCTTATTTCCATTGATGGGTTTCATCATCAATTTAATAACCATGGCCCAATCCTAGAACATAATGTTCTTCAGGCCTATACCACCATTCTTCCTATTTCAAGAATGGATTTCCATTTCATAGAATTTATTTCTCCCTTTTTCCTTCAGATGAAAGAATCCTCTAACCAATTTGTTCAGCTTAGCTCAATGATACTGTTATATATATATATATAAATCTTTTGGTGTTGGTTAGACCTAGTGATTAGCTTAGTTAGATACTTATCTATGCCGCACTTTTTCTTTAGCCTTCTTTATCTTGCTTTCATCATTACCTAGGAGTTGCTTTTGCACTCGCACATTATATTTACACTGGATGTATCTTTTAGTCCCATTTATCTACTTTTGTGGTCATTTGTAGGACATTAATAAAATTATCTTATCTTATCTTAATGACTATTAGGTGACTGACATCAAGAATGATAAATTTAACATATGCATAGAAGGGAGCTTTATAACACACCTCTGGCCGTCCTGTTATATATAAAGCTGTATTATGCCATTTATCTGGCCATTTCTTCAATCGTAGCCATCACCCAATCACACTCTTTGTGTGAAGAGAGACTAATTCATCAATCTTCTAAATTTTTAACCAAATTTTCAGATCTAAGTTCAATGACTATTAGGTGTCTGACATCAAGTATGATAAATGTCACAAATGCATAGAAGGGAGCTTTATGGCACACATCTGGTCTTCCTCCTATATATAAATTCCTGTTATGAGGTTTATGTGGTTTTTTCTTCAATCTTAGCCATCACCCAATCCCACTTTTGGTTTAAAGAAAGATTAATTACCAATTTGTTGAGCTAAGATCAACAACTATTAGGTGTCTGGCATCAAGGACAATGTTTTTAAACTTGGACTTGGACTTTGAATCGGTTGAGGGAAACTTAGACTCGGACTCTATATTGGTTGAGGGTCAACTCGGACTCAGACCGATCTGATTTCAATGACTCGATTTACTAAAAAATACATAAAATATTTAGATTTTAATAAAAATATATTTTTTAAAGATTCCAAACCATTAGAGACAAAATATGCAAAGTCTACTCTCATGCATATTGCATATACCATCATCCATGTAAGGGTGATATTGTGAATATATCAAATTTTTTCAAAATGGCACTGAATGCAATACATATCAAGTTTTAACAACAAAATACATAATCAATGAGGCTCTAAATGGCCTCTAGACTTTAGAGTTTGAAAAACATGCTACAACCATCTCCTTTTGCCTAGTCTTGTATTCTTGAAATTTTGCACACTGATTTTGCAATTCCAATCTAATCTATCCAATCTCCTCTAATGGAGCCATGCATGGGGTCCAACTCGGCCTCTTATACCAGCCAAGTGTTCTTTCAACCTACGATTGGAATTTATAGTTATCTTGTAAAGAGTAGGAACCAAATGATAGTATTGTTGACTTATTCAACATTTGCTATTGCTATTAATATCTGAAACGATCAAAGTTCATTTACTGAATATGAACAAGGTTCATTTACTAAATATCCAATGTAAAATTACAAGTAATAAATATATTTAATAGTGAATAAGAGATGATGATTTACAATAATGAGTGGCCTTGGTATTTATAGGCTTCAAGGTGACCTTTCATGTAATGCCATGTCTTTATGTGATGGATCTATTAATAATCAATATACTAAGATCTTCTTAGCTTTGAGCAGAGTTGTTAAATTGTGAAAGGGTTTGACCACCATAATTTGATCTTTTGATTTTGTCTTTGGCTACTATGATTCTTGTGATTTGTATGACGATAAGGTGTCCATGTGATAGGTGTTACCGGAAGCGGTGGAACCGATTGGTCCGACCGATTTTGGACCTCATTGGACTTCATATGTGTAACACCTTGTTTTCCCTTAGTCTATAATTATAATTATGACATAAAGATCAGAACAAACTAATGGTTCAAATGTATTTTTGTTTAATGAAAAATTTGCCTAACAATTGACTAAGAAGGGGAAAGCTCTGGTATTGGCCATGATACCACAAGTGGAAGTTGGTGATGGGGTTGGGAGATTTCCTTACCTGCCAAGAAAAATAACCTTCACCAAAGAACCATCCTGCCTATTTGCCAAATTCATAATTAAAGTTATTTTTTCTCCTTGTTTCTCCCTTTTCCCAAAATCAATTAATGAAAGAAGCTTGGTAGTTGAGCAATCAATTTCTCACCTTAATGGAGATATGGGGAATGGCTAAATCAATTGAAGATTGTTAGCTTGAGGTACAAGCCAAGCACTCACCTTGTTTTTGGGGTTGACCCATGAATGCCTCCAACAAAAGCAACAGTGAAAATGGGGAACTTGGGAGGGGAGAAGTGGGACAGATGAAGCAGAAGGAGAGGGAAAGAGGGGAGCTCGTGTGAACCTCAAGTAAATAAAAAACACCTAGAAAACCCTATCTAAGGATAGGGGGCTGTGGATTTTGATGCTTGATGGGCGAAGAAATGACATTGAGGAGGGAGGGCATTGAGGGACTATATAGGCGGTGAAAGGTCTCCCTGGTGCAAGTAAAGCCAGTTGAGAAGGCATCTGAGAAAGTTTGTGGAAGCCCTAGGTTGGATAGGTAAGTGGGTTTTATCTTTTGGTTGCTTGTGAAGGAGAGTGGCCTTCACTTGCTTGAATTTTATTTCCTGAGAGAATGCTGAATTTCTCCATGGTGGTATCATGGCTTGGCACGAGGATGGCTTGTTGTAGAATTCATAAGTACAACAAAGCCTACAGTTGGGAGGAAAAGCCTTTCCCTTCAGTCAGTTATTCTGGACATCAACTTTTACAGATAATTACTTGTCATATCCTTTATGGTTATGTGTTTTCCTAAAACTGTAAGAGTTTTCTATGCTTTTGTAATTTATAAAATTGTATGGAATTAGGAGCATATCCAAGGGAATTGAAATAATTATATGGCTTGTGTCCTTTGCATGAAATCAATTGCTTACTGATTCTTCTCTCACTGAAGTTTGAAACGAAAGGAATGTAGGCTCTKTATGTGTATGCTGAGATGTACCCTCAGAGACTAGAATTTCCTTGGGTTCTAGTTTTATGGTGCGGACTACCGCATTGGTTATGCCTTGGTTGGTCATGGTCAGTCCYCGAGAAGGTGTCTTTTGAATATTAGGAACTTCAATTCGATAGGTCTGAGCTAGCATGAACCCTTGGGTTATTTTTGTGGAAATGCCTTAGGGCGAAAATCCCAACATCTGGGATGGTGGATCTCATGGAAGCCTGAAGTCCCCTTTTTATTTCAAAATTCCCTATGTGCGGAGTTGGAAAGTGGAACCCTAGTGTGGGAACCTAGACCATGTGGAATCCCTAACTTATCGAAACCCTGAACTAGTTTGCAGAGCCGACAGGGACAGGCTGAGTCCAGTACAAGACTCGTTTGGAGAAGTCAGGTTCGGATGTAGAATCATGACCCACAGGAATCGTGAGGTCAGTGACCTCATAATGACATGGAGCCATGTGTATGTGATGTGACAGTGAGAGTGTGGATTGCCACGGTGGTAGTCTACCTGTGGCATG
>JASDQU011404644.1:961-23914 GCA_032191745.1 Picea mariana
GTCTAGTGAACTTTTACCAGCTCTACAACTCGATTCTAGAGCATTTTGACTTTTTTGTCCAATACCCACACTAGTTGAACCTGAAAATATCCCTCCATCTCTACCTGACTCAGATACCAATCAATAACATGGTTAGGGTCATGTACATATTTATTTAGTAAAGATACATGAAATACATTATGTACATTCATGGAAGTAGGCAATGCAAGCATGTATGCAGCTAGCCCTATTCTGTCCAATATTTCAAATGGACCACAGAATCTGGTTGCCATCTTTGTACAACTACCCAATTTCAAAGATCTTTTCCTGGGCTTCACTTTAAAATGTACATGCTCCCCTAATTTAAATTCTCTAGTTGTCTTTTTCTTGTCTGCATAAACTTTCTGTCTATCCTAAGATGCCTTTAAATTCTACTTTATCTTGACCACCTGGTCTTCCATGTCCTCGAGCAACTCTGGTCCAAGTACTACTCCATCTTCTGGGTTGTCCCATCTTATTGGAGTATCTCATTTCCTACCGTAAAAGGCTTCAAATGGGCTCATTCTCAATGAAGTTTGATACCCATTATTATATGCAAACTCAACCAAGTGTAAGTAATCTTCCCACTTAGATGGCTTATCCATCACATACATTCTCAGCATGTCCTCAATTATTCGATTGAATCTTTTTGTTTGCCCATCTATCTGGGGATGATATGTTGTGCTAAATTTTATATTTGTGCGAAATAATTTAAACAATCCCATCCAAAAATTGGATGTAAACTTTGTATCTATGTCTGAGATAATTGTCCTAGGTATCCCATGCAACCTAACAATTTCCTTCATGAAAATTTCTGCAATAATAGCCGTTGTATGCGTTGTCTTCACAGACACAAAATGAGGAGCCTTTGTTAATTTTTCAACCACCACCATGATTGAATCATGTTTCTTATTCATTATTGGTAATCCTGTGATGAAATCCATGGTGATCACTTTCCATTTCTTCTCTAGGATTGGCAATGGCTACAGCAAATGCACTGGATGCCTATGCTCAACCTTCACCTTCTAAGATTCCATACATCGAGCGATGTAATCAACAACATCCTTATTCATTCCCGGCCAAAATAAGTGGCTTCTTACTGCTATAATTTTTTTCTAGTAACCGAGATGTCCAACATAAGGAACAAAATGAATTTCCTTCAGTACCAAATTTGTCAGTTCTCTGGAGCTAGGAACATAGATTCTATTTTTATGCATGAGTAATCCATCTTCCTTTATCTCATACTCCTTTATTTTCTTTCATACATCTCCTTGCTATAAGTTTTCCTTTACCTATAGGTAATGCTAGTCTGTAACAAGGCCATCTAAAATTATTCTCTTCAAGTCTGACTAATGCATACTGACAGTAGTAGCATGCATGAGATGCACTCTTCTACTAAGTGCATCAACAACTTTATTCTCCTTTCCTTTGATATGATTGATATTGAAGTCATATTCACTTAAAAGTTCCAGCCATCTTGTTTGCCTGGAATTCAAGGTCTATTGTTCAAAAAGATACTGCAGGCCAATGTGGTCTATCCTTAATTCGAATTTCTTCCCCATGAGATAATGCCTCCACATCCTCAAGGCGTGAACAGTGGTAGCAAGTTCCAAGTTATATGTGGCATAGTTCCTCTCATGTTACTTAATATTTCTAGACTCATATCCAATGACATGTCCATTTTGCATGAGGACTCCCCCAAGTCCTTCCTTACATGTGTCTGTACATACCAAAAAACATTCATTTGGGTCAGCAATCTTTAACACAGGTGAACTAGTAAGTAATTCCTTCAACAAATTAAAATTATTTTCACACTTGAGCGTCCATTCAAATTTAGTTCCCTTCTTTTGTAAAGAAGTGATGGGATGAGAAATCTTATACAAGCCTACTATGAAACTTTTGTAGTAGCCAGCTAATCCCATAAAAGATCTTATGTCTGACACATTTCTGGGTGTTGGCCATCCTCTAATGGCTTCCATATTCTCTAGATCTATTGCTATGCCCTGCTCTGAAATAATTTGTCCCTAGTAATGAATCTTCTTTTGATAGAAAGAACACTTACTCAGCTTGGCATACAACTGATGTTCTCTCAGTACTTGCAATACCAGTCTTAAGTGATTTTCATGCTCCTCTTTAGACTTAGAATAGATAAGTATGTCATCTAGGAATACTATGACAAACTTATCCAATTAATTTTTGAATATGCCATTCATTAAGCACATGAAGACAACTGGTGCATTGGTCAGTCCAAATGGTACCACTACAAATTCATAATGCTCATACCTGTTCCTAAAGGTTGTCTTATGAATGTATTCTTCCTTGATTCTTACCTGATGGTATCCTTCCCTAAGGTCAATTTTTGAAAATACCTTTGCTCGTCTTAGATGATCAAAGAGCTCATCAATTCGGGGTAGAGGATACTTGTTCTTTGTAGTAAACTTATTCGGCTATCGAAAGTCAATACACAGCCTCAAGGTTCCATCCTTATTTTTGACAAAACGTATTGGTGCTCCCCAAGGTCAAACACTTGGATGTATGTACCATTTCTTCAACAATTCCTCCAACTGCATTTGTAATTCTTTTAACACTGGTGTGTTCATCATGTAAGGTGTTTTTGACATCAGGGAAACTCCTGGAACTAAATCAATTGAGAAATATATCTCCCTTCTTGGTGGCAATCCGGGTATTCCTTGGAATACATCTTCAAATTCATGTAGTACCGAGAAATATTTGAGGCTTGGCCCCTGTTTATTTTTTGGCTCTTCCACATGAGCTTCATATAGTTGACATCCTTTCCTAAAACATCTTTTTAGATGTAAGGATGAAATCTCCCTTATAGAGATGGGTCTTGGAACTCCTTTCATAGTGCTTTGTTTTCTATTTCCATCAAGACATGTAAATGTCTTATTATGACAATCTAGGACAACATGATGTTTGTCCAACCAATCCATTCCAATCAGAATATCATAAGACCCCAATGGTATGATATTTAAATCAATACTATTATTCACACCATTAATACTTATGGAATGACTTCTGACCATGTCATGGATTCTTCTTTTGGTTCCAGTGGTTAACTAAACCAAACTTGCTTTTCCAAGTTTACTTTTGTCCAAATTTAATCTATTCACTATATTAGGATCAATGCAACAATGAATTGCTCCTGAATCAATCAAAATAACAACATGATGATTTATGATCTTACCTTCCATCTTGATCATATTGGACCGGTACTCTTCTTGTCGATCATTTAAAGATGAATAGATTCTTCCCATATCTTCGATTGTTGTAACCTGTTGGATGTTGTGCACAGACTTCACTCTATCCTTTGTGTGTGGGATATCCTTGTACAAGTGATCTTCCTTGCATCCCCAACATTGAATTGGTGGTATTCTCCTTCTTCCCAAGGAATATTCCTTCTTGAAATCTCCCTTAGCATACTGACCTTGATGATTTCTATTAGGCTCATTCTTATTGGAGCAAGGCTTGAATCCTTCCCTCCTCTGATAAGACTTTTCATTTTTCTTGTCCTTCCAAGATTTCTATATAGATTCTCTTCCCTGTCCTTGCTCATACATGTATTTATC
This sequence comes from Picea mariana, assembly GCA_032191745.1. Taxonomy (NCBI): domain Eukaryota; kingdom Viridiplantae; phylum Streptophyta; class Pinopsida; order Pinales; family Pinaceae; genus Picea; species Picea mariana. The sequence continues at coordinate 4,567 of JASDQU011404644.1, forward strand.
CTTCCTGATGAATTCAATCAAGGTCTTGGGCTCATCATACTTGATCTTTTCCTTATAAAAGGCTGGTAGTCCACTTAGAAATATCTGTATTTTCACTTTCTCATCACCAATGAACCTAACATACTTTAACAATTCCAAGAACTTCTTCTTGTACTCTACCATAGTCATGCTTCCCAACTTGAGTTCAAAGAACTCCTGCATTTTCTTGTCATAGAAATTCTCTGAGAGGTAATCCATCTGGAAGTACTTCTTGAATTGCTTCCAAGTGATCCTACTCTCATTAATGTTCTCCACTTGCTTCAGTTGGTCCCACCACATTGCAACTTTCCCGTGTAAATGGTAGGTGGCAATCCTGGCTTTCAGGTTGGATGAATAGTTATGCAAGTGAAAATATCTCTTGAGCCCAAGAAACCATGCTTCTACATCATATTCCATTTATCTTTAAACCTCAAAGGAAGGTGCCTTCAGATTCCTCATCTCTCCTTGAAAACTATCTACCTCTTGTTTCCTTCTTTCATGTCTAACAGGAGACACCTCTAGGCTACTTACAGGATCATCCAATGCATAAAACTTTCTTTCTGAGTAAGGAGGTGAGTGACGTCCATGAGCTCTGCTAGCACTTCTAGAATAGCCAACTCTTCCATGATCATCCCTTCTTTCATGGAACCTACCTTCTTCCTCTTTTTTTGAGTTTGATCCCTTATTCGTTTGTCTCTGTAACTGATTTAAGCTCTGCAACACTCAAGCATTTATTTGACTTTTCTCTCTCATCAGTCTCTCGTTGTTTTCTTTGTATTTCTGTACTTCCATCTTCAAGATTCTTACCGTTTCTATTAACGTTTCTTTCTCTCCTTTTCCCTTGCATCCATTGGACTCTGTCTCTGCATTACTAACTCTGGTATTCTGGCCTTCACCTCCTTATCATGACTGGAGGCTTCCTTGCCTTATTCGATTTCCTCAATACACATCCTTAGTTGATGTGTTTAAACACCTTAATTCTGCAAAATGTGCAAGCGACCATTTTGTTAGAATTATGCATATGATAAACAAAAATTGCCAAACCATGCTATAGGTATCTTTATTTTTTTTGTTTGTGGAGATCATATTCTCATTCTCCAAAAATAACAATGTCATGTTATCCTTGGTCGACATAGAATCTCATCCTGCATAGGTGCTTCCTTCAAACCACCCGCCTAGGTGACCATTACTAGAAACCAAGGCTAAATCCTTCCTTAGCACTTTTTTGTCTCAAAGACCACCAATTAGGCCCTTGTCCCTCCTTCCCTAAGCTCTCAATCTACATATGACCACATCCATGACCTTGTGCTTAGTTGAAAAAGTGATTGTCTGGAGCTCCGGGACATCATAACTTTTAGCCAAGACTGGATCAACGGTCCTCATCCTCTTTCACGATCAATGATCGAGATCCACTTCGGGACTCTGCACTTCAGGAGTATCAACCTTCCTCGATTGCCTCCTCATAGAATGATTTCATCTATAGTTCATGATCCACCGACGGGTGTCCTCCCACAGATCAGCGGCTGTGAATCACTTTGGATCTTTGGGCTTCAAAAGTTTCAAAATTTCCTCTTGTACTTTATCCCAGAGTGCTTTCACCCAAAGTTGATGATCCTTTGATGTGTGTCTTCTGGAATCAATGGCCGATATGTACCATGGCATTTGGGCCTTCAAGAGTTTTCTACCCAATGCAACCTGTCACATATTTCCCCTCTGGGGTGCCCAATCTCTGGACTGCACAATCTATCGCCACATGGTGAAATACTATAAGCCAACACATGGCCTAATCATGAAGGTGACACGTGTCATGTTCTAACTGATTATTCAATACTCCAAATGATCAAAACTTAATAACACAAGGCACACATCCCATGTTTCCACATCATCTCAGGTGATGTTCACAAGCCATGTCACTTCAAGAATTCTAGGATCCACATCACCTCTATGTGACATCATCGTGCCCCATCACTTCGGTGCTTCGTGCTTCAGGACATTGAGAGTTTTCATGCTATCACACTTCTGATTCTCCCAAACTCTGCATTCATGGATATGTCAATCTGTCGCCATTTGTCCTCCTAGATCGGATGACTAAGATTCACTTCGGTTCTTCACCCAGAGTCCACGGATATGCACCGCATGTCCTCCTTAATCTGATGGATGAGGCTTACTTCTAGTCTTCAGAGTTAGGAAATCTCAAATTTCAAAACTTATCTGGCCCCAGTGGCTTTTATCCGAAGCCCTGGATCTGGTGACGCATGGCCCTCGATAGATCAATGGCTGAGATCCTTTCGGGTCTTCGGGAGTTTTGTAAATCTCGAACTTCAAACCCCTTGAAGTACACGAGATTTTGCCATGTGTCCTCTTGAATCAGACGATTGAGGCTTACTTTGGGCCTTCACTCGAAATCCATAGATTTATGCCACATCTCTTCTGGATCAGACAACCTAGCTTCACCTTAGACAATTGGATGCTTGATATTTACTCCAAACGATCTGGTGAGTGAGATCTATTTTGGATGATCGGACGATCGAGATTTACTTCAGCTCGTCGACTCTCCAGGCATTGAGAGTTTCAAATATCAACTGAAAACCTCTCGAACATATTTTTATGGATGTATTGATCTGTTGACATGTACCTCTTTGTGATCAATGGTCAGTATCTAGTTCGGTTATATGGAGCTTTGATGTTTGAGCCCTAACATGTCACATCACTGCATGCCTTTCAATTTTTGGGGGGACACATTAGCGGTTAGGAGTAACCTACTTTTCTCCCCGCAATTCTCCTGATGCTAACACGTAACCTCTTGAGGAAACTGTGGTTTTGATTGTGGGACCGCCTTGGGAAATTATCTCCCGTACAACTTGGTTCCCCACAATGCCTCTTGTCCATTAATATCACTCTCCAGTGGGATATGATGGTGGTTACCTTAGCCCTTGCTTCCTTTTCATCAGACAAACCTTATTCACTTGTACTCTGATCCAACGATCCTGGATCTCTCCCAATGGTACAGTGGAAATCTCTCTCGAATTCGAAGGGGACGATCATGATCCTTCAAACCCCTTACACGGGTCTCTAATGTTCTATCTCTTGTATAGATTCTGCAACGCCATTCCTCCTAAGATTTTCAAATCCACAATCAGAATTCGATATCCACCCCGAGACTATGACCAAGAGACCCAACCCATACTGTCCCGATGTTTCAACCAGAAGCTCTGATACCATTCTATAACATCCCCAACCACCCATAGGATAGGGCATGCTACTTTTAAGCCCACCCTTGGACTTCTTTGTCTTATCGATACCTTTTTAAAATTTAAGGATGAATAAAAGAAAAGACTTAACGACATGCACAACAATATACAACAAGCATGCATAGTCTAAATATTCAATTAAACAATAATTAAATATACATAACAGAAATACATTCATATACATGTAAATGATACCATAACAAAGAGCACTTATATTTATGAAACATGACACCAACTGGATACAGGCCAAGGACATTCCACCCAACCATAGACACCACTTCTCCAAATCTCAACAGTAGTGTAACCCCCAAGCCAGGGCTATGAATCAACCAGGACAGTTCTAGAGTGTACTTAGGATCCCAAACCAGTCATCTCTCAAGCTCTCACAGGTTTCCCAATACCCACAACAATCCAGGTACCCAGCTCTCTTCCACCCAATCTATACCACCTAAGAGAATAGACCTCCACCCTTCTATGCCATGTAGTCCCTGAGGAAGTCCTTGTCCTTTTTCCAGGGCCTCCAACACAGCTCATCCAAAATCTCAATGTTGGAACTTTGAGGACTCGCAGTTGTGAGAAAAACAGAGAACATGCCAACGCATCTTAGAGATGCAGTCCCCAAGTCATGGAAAGATTACACCAATGACCATTACAACCAACTATCCCATGGCTAATATTTAGCAGTTCGGTTCCCTTTCCCAAGACAAGACGCGGATGAGGGTGGATCAATGAATGGGTGAGTGAGTGAATGAAAGTTCATGAGGGAAATGAATGAACGTATAGGAAAATCAATGAACAAGCCATCAGTCGAACCCCCCCAATAGACCAGAGGTGGGTTTAAGTAATTTTGTGGGGAATCAAGAACCTCCTCACCTTCCCCAAGAATATCACGTAACCAATCCCCTTCCTTAGACAAAAAGACTAATTAAAATAGGAATAAACACTTAGCCCCTCAAGCCCCCTCTCTTGTGTAATCATAGCCCCCTATAACTCTAGTCCTTGTCCATCTAACAGCTAGCCATGTATTTATTATTAATAACAATAAAAAAACATTACATGTCTTGGGAAGAATGGCCTTTTAACAATTTCTTGGGCACTATGGCCTCTCAACATTGTAACAATACATTATTTAAAATGGGGGTTCAAAACCTGGGGTGTTACAAAAATGAAATCTAAGTTAATGAAAAGAGGGCTACTTTTGAATGTCCAAGCAAATCTAACGCAATTATGAAAATTAATCATTCATTGTATTTCAACGGACCTGATCTTGGATAAACATGAAGAAGGGGATGATGAAAGTGGACAAGTAGCAGTATTGTATGGATTAAAGGACCAACAATGAGTTTCTTTTACAAAATTAACTTTTTTCTACATGTTGAGAATATTTAAGATTTTGTTTAAGTTTCTAGATATATTTATGATGGTGGTAGTACTCTTTAGTAGTGATAACTAAGATTTGTAGCAGTAATAACAAGAAGAGATTAAAGAAACATTTCTTATTTTGTTATCTATGAACATTTATTTGGTTTACTAGTGCAATTGATTAATATTGCATGTGTTGGTCCTAAGGTTTTCACTTGAATGCTAAAGGGAAAAGCTAGGCCACCTCAAGTTTAGAATGCTTGATTTTTAATTTTTTGTTGGTCAGTTAGAGAGTTGGTTCTACTAAGACAAGAACGTGGTTGGGGTTGGAAAAATGATATGGATGAGGGTCCTCCTTGGCTGGTTGCACACAAATTATAGACTAGTGAAATAATAAAAAACAAAGGGAAACAACAAATTACTCAATGAATAATCCGCTGCAAGAAGTTCAATACTTAAAATATCATTTCAAGACATTAAAAATGTATCAAAAACACAATTTCTCCCACGAGTTGCAATAAAAACAAATCTTCACCAAGCATTAGTTGTTTTCACAGGTTGCATATCAATAAAGACAAGTTATAAAATAACTGAAGGAAATGACATGTACTTTGCAAAAATCAAAACTGCAATCAAGATAAGATAAAAACACATGAAGATTTGAACAAAAAACTATCATCCAGAGTATATTCACTAGGTAGAGAGCTTTAATCCATGCATAGAATGGGTCCAACCAGTCTAATGTATTTCTATCCCTTCCAAACAACCACACTCTTCAAAACATACACAAACTGCATATTTATCAAGGTTGCAGAGGCCCTCGTCCATCTGGGAATGACACTTAACTCTACATTAACAGTTGTAGAATGACTGCTTAACTTGACTAAAAATATTTTGCAGTACAACAATGTATGCTTCACACTTGAGTTAATAAAAAAGATTGGTTCTTATCACACATAGAAGACCACTTATTATGATTTAAACTAAACAATGTCTTGAACTGAATAATTGAAAATTGAAACTAGTAATGAAACTGGACTAATGTGAGCGCTGGAATGGACTGAGACTGTGGCAAAAAATGATTTGAAGTGACAGATTTGAGTTCTTCATTGATCATGAAGTGCATGGGCATTGTTGGAGGCCACTGAACACAACTCGATGTGCAACGTGAAAATATCCCGGAGTGACGTGGTGAGTTGACGTCATATAAGCACGTGATTGTGGAAGTTGTTGGATCCACACCGCTTCGACCCCCACAATCCACCACCAACTTCCACCTACCTCAAAAGTGATACCATGGTTTCAATTGTGGGACCGCTCAAGGATGTTAACGTTAGGGCATTTTTCGTCCCTGCAATGATGTGTCATCATCAATCTTACTGCAATTTTTGATCCCTGCTACTTTAGCGCCCCTTCTAAAGTCCTATCTGTCTTCCATGTGTCCTAACATATGAGTTCCATGTGTCTCAAGAGAATGAGTGCCATGTGTCTCCAAGACTTTGGGCTTCGGTATTTTATGAATGTTCTTCTTGGAAATATCCTGAAGTAGTACAAGCCCGGTTGACGTGGCAAGCTCTCTGGACATCAGGACTTCAGGCTTCAGGATCTTAGAATGTAAAGCATGGAAATATACTGAAGTGGTATGGGCCTGGTTGACGTGGTGAGATCTCGGGACATCGGGCTTCAGGAGCTCAGAATGTAAAGCATGGAAATATCCCAAAGTGGTACGGGCCAGGTTGACGTGGAAGTCTCTCATCACTTTAGGACTTCGGGACTTCAACTCTTCAGGTGAAATTCCTTTCTTACCTACTGCAAAGATCAACAGTTCTTGTTTATTTGAGATCAATGGTCCATAATTACTTTGGGAGTTCAGGCTTTGGGCCTTTTCAATGCATATATCTTACAATCCTTCGAAGTGTTGTATTTTCGAAGTGAGAGGTATGCCTCCATGTGTCCTCTTGTTTGGGATGCCTAGATTCACTTCGGGAGTTCAGGCTTCAGGAATTTTCTTTTTCTTTCTCCTGCAATCCTCTGAAATATCATATTTCTGAAGTGTTACATCTGCCTCCATGTGTCCTTCTGATTTGGACAACCAAGATTTACTTCAGGAGTTTAGGCTTCGAGAGTTCTCTTCAGCTTGCTCGAGCAATCCTTTAAAATGATAAGTCTCTGAAGTGAGAGATCTGGAGCCCTGTTTCCTTGTTGATTTGAGATCAACGATCCACAATTACTTCAGGAGTTCGAGCTTCAAGATTCCTTTACTCACTCATCTTCTTCTTGTTTCCTCCCAGAGTATGTGATCACCTGACATGTGTCCCTTTATTGAATATCAACAGCCATGAGTGATTTTGGGGACTCAACTCTCTCACTCTTTGATTTCCCTTCCCGATCTCCGCAAAGCAAAGATGCTCGTCCGTAGTGGGATCAATGTCCATGATTGATCTATTGATCTAGAAGGATCAATGATCCTGAGTGATTATGGGATCACAACTTGCAGAAATTTTAATTTGCTTCACGTTCCCTGCAATGACTCCCCACCATTGATCTCTCTCCAATGAGATCTGATGGTCGTGACTTAATATTTTCTTCATCTGGCGGCTAAAATTTGAACCTGTTTGTTTTCTTGTATTTCAAGCCTGAAATGGACTACTCTAAATGATGCATTTTTGCTCATGGTTTCTTACTGTCCATACAAGGGAATGGGAGGACCTTGATGTCTCCTGCGCATAGGAAAGGCTTGGTGGGCCTGCTGCATTTTCAATTAGTAGAAAACATGATGATAAGTATTTCAAACTAAAACAAGACATGCAATTATCTTTCAAGGAAAAAATAAATAATTCGACGCAAAGAATCATTCAAACAATCCAATAAGGAAAACCAAGTCATTGAACAGATGGGAAACTGACTTTATCAACCAGAAGAAGAAAAGTTGATGAAGGAATAAGTAAATGAGAGAGGAGAGGAAGGGGTGCAGACCTAGGTTACAACATTGGCTCCAACCGGGGATAACACTTCCTTGCGAGGTGCTAAAAACAAAAGATCAATGCCTTTGAATTTAATAACTTTCCCCCCACCTCCCTTTTCTTACCGTTGTTATGTCTATTAGCCATGCATATTTGAAAATTAATGCTGAAGCTAACCCCGGTGTCTTTGTTGGGCTATGGAGTCTTTATTGAAAATTGAAACCAAAAATCAGCACACTGAAAAATAATCTGCGAACTAAAATTTTAAAATTAAATGCTGAAACTATGAGCTTATTCTCCTACTACCTACTCTATTCAGTTGAAAGCCAACTCAATCATGTGTAATTCCATTTCCAATGAAACCAAGAAACCATTTTACTAAGAAACATGACTTTGTGCATGTCATTGTTTAAAATAATCCAAATAGGGTATAACAAATGCGACGAAAAGTTAGCAGGCATCTCATACTTATAGTTGCAAATGATGATTATGCTAAACTTACAACCTTTGGGGTTTTGGAAAAACAAGAATCCATCCAACTTGTTATTGGATCTTGACACTCTTGGAAATCCTCCAATAGGTTGAGAAGACAAAGTTGTTGTTGTATAAGATCTGGATTATTGATAAGATTATACTCTTCATGTTCTCCTTGAAACAACTCATTAAGATCAAACACTTCACAACCATTAAGGGCAACAAAACACTCTTGATACTGCTCCTATGGTTGTTTGAACTGAGAGAGTATGTCTTCTACATGAATTTTTTTTTCTCGTTCTTGTTCCAGAAGGTCATTTTCATACTTATATATTTCTTGTTGCTCAATGATTTCTGGGGAATGCAAATCCATATCTACTATAAAATAAGATTTGAAATGTTGATTTGGTAGCTCCTCTTCATTACTAATAAATGGAGTTTTTTCAAATTCAAATATATCACAAACATGTGCTAAATCTTCATGAAAATTTTGGGGAACAAATCGATCACAATCATGACTATCATTAGCTACATTAGGAACACAAAGCTGAAAAACATTCTACTGGAAATCCAAACTAACTAAGGATTTAACATCAACATTTATTGCCTTCTCATCATCATTTTTAGTTTTAAAAGAATGTTGAAAGTCGTCATGTTGTATAACAAAATTGGAATAAGATACAACTGATAATGAATCTTCTTTCTCTTCCTCAATGTTATCGTCCCCTTCATCTATATTGTTATAAGTACTAATAATGGACTAGTGAACATAAGATTGAAATTCTTCACAACAATTTTCACAAAGTAAATCAGCTCGAAAAAACGTTTTACAATGATCATTGGATGAAGCATGGAATTGTTCCAAGGAGGATATGCTAGCAGAGGGAAAGGATCGATACCACTCACGAGCGTATCCCTCTAATAAGTACATGAACATATTCATTAAAACATCCTCATGATGTATTCCCAAATGATGGATGACTTCATGGAAATCAAGCAAATGATCTGCAGGGTTATCATCTTTATTTTCTCTAAATCTGGGCAAGTAATCACTCAATTCATCTATAGTAGGAACAATATTTGGAAAACCAGGAACAACAGAGAAATCAAAATGAGCAAACCTCTGAGCCAACATGGCTTCCATATGAAAATACGACTTCTTAAAAACGTGGAGTAGCCATTGTATTCGTTAACCATTGAGTCGCCAGATGAATGATATGGAGTCTAAAAGTGTTTCGTCTTTGTTCACCATCAAAGATCAGATCTGACCGTTTTCTTTCTCTCAGGGAAAGATATCTCATTAATCCAATCCCCGACAACAATGCCATAAGATGTTGATCCTAAGGTCTGCACCTGAATGCTAAAGGGAAAAGTTAGGCCACCTCAAGTTTCGCATGGTTGATTTTTAATTCTTTGTCGATCATTTAGAGGGTTAATTCTACCAAGACAAGAGCATGGTTTGGGTTGGAAAAATGATATTGATGAAGGTACTCCTTGTCTGGTGGCACACAAATGACAGACAAGTGAAATAATAAAAACAAAAGGAAACAACCAACTACTCAATGAATAATCCGCTGCAAGAAGTTCAGTACTTAAAAATCATTTCAAGAAATTAAACATGTATCAAAAACACAATTGATGCCACAGGTTTCAATAAAAACAAATATTCACCAAGCATTAGTTGTTTTCACAGGTTGCATATCAATAAAGACAAGTTATACAATAGCTGAAGGAAATGAGATGTACTTTGCACAAATCAAAACTACATTCAAGATAAGATAAAAACACATGAAGATTTGAACAAAACACTGTCATTCAGAGTACATTCAACAGGTAGAGAGATTTACTCCATGCATAGAATGGGTCCAACCAGTATGATTTATTGTTATCCCTTCCCCAAAACCCCACCATTCAAAACATACAGAAACTGCATATTTATTAGAGTTGCAGAGGCTCTCGTCCATCTCGGAGTGAGACTTAACTCTACATTAACAATTGTAGAATGACTAATTAATTTGACTAAAACATTGTTGGAGTAAAGAAATGTATACTTCACACTTGACTTAATAAGAAAGAGTGGTTCTTATCACACATAGAAGACCACTTATTATGACTTAAACTAAACAGAGTCTTCAACTGAATAATTGAAAACCAAAACTAGCGATGAAACTGGGCTAATGCGAGCATTGAAATGAACTGAGACTATGGCAGAAACTGATTCGAAGTGAAAAAGATGAGTTTGGCATTGATCATGGCATGCATGAACGCTGTTGAAGGCCACTTAAGACCACTGGATGTGCATCCTGAAAATCTCTCAGAGTGACATAGTGACATGACGTCATATAAGCATGTGATTGCGGAAGTTGTCGATGGTGGTTTGGATCCACACTGCTTCGAACCCCGCAATCCACCACCAACTTCTATGTACCTCATAAGATATACTATGGTTTCAATTGCGAGACCGCTCAAGGATGTTAACGTTCGGGCATTTTTCGTCAATGCAATGAAGTGTGATCGTCGATATTTCTACAATATGTGATCTGGGTGACCCTGCTACGTTAGCGCCCCTGCTAAAGTTCTATGTGTTTGCCATGTGTCGTGACGTATGAGTTCCATGTGTCTCAGGCGAATGAATGTCATGTCTGTCTGGGACTTCAGGCTTCAGGAGTTTATGAATGTTGTGCTTGGAAATCTCTCGACGTAGTATAGGCCCGGTTCACGTGGCGAGCTCTCGGGACTTCAGGCTTTGGGAGCTCAAAATGTAAAGCATGCAAATATTTCGAAGTGGTATGGGCCCAGTTGACATGGCGAGCTCTCGAGACTTCGGGATCTCAGAATGTAAAGCATGGAAATCTCCTGAAGTGGTATGCGCCCGGTTGACATGGCAGTCTCTCTTCACTTCGGGACTTCATCTATTCGGGTGATATTCATTTTTTACCTGTTGCAAAGATCAATGGTTCTAGTTGATTTGAGATCAATGGTCCACAATTACTTCAGGAGTTCGGGCTTAAGGGCTTTTCAATTCATAGTTCTTACAATCCTCCAGAGTGTCATATTTCTGAAGTGAGAGATCTGCCTCCACGTGTCCTCTTGTTTTGGATGGCCAAGATTCACTTCGAGAGTTCGGGCTTCGATATTTTTCTTCTGCTTTCTCATGCAATCCTCCCAAATGTCGTATTTCAGAAGTGTTAGGTCTTATTCCACGTGTCCTCTTGATTTGGATGGTTGAGATTCACTTCCGGAGTTCGGGCTTCGGGATTTCTCTTTAGCTTCCTCGCGCAATCCTCTGAAATACGAAGTCTCTGAAGTGAGAGATCTGATGCCACATTACTTCAGTAGTTTGGGCTTTGAGATTCCTTTACTCACTTAGCTTTTGCTTGTTTCATCCTAGAGTATGAGATCTCCTCACACGTGTCCCTTGCTTGTGTCCCTTACTTGAATATCAATGACCACTAGTGATTGCGGGGACTCAACTCACTCACTGTTTAATTTCACTTCTCGATCTCTGCAAAGCGAAGATGCGTTGATCTGTTGATCTAGAAAATTTAATTTACTTCCCGTTCCCCGCAATGACTCCCCACCACTGATCTCTCTCCAATGAGATCGCATTTTTTCTCATGGTTTCTTAGTGTGCATACAAGGGAATGGGCGGACCTACATGTCTCCTGTGCACATGAAAGGCTTGGTGGGCCTGCTGCATGTTCAATTAGTGGCAAACATGATGACAAGTATTTCAAACTCGAACCAGACATGCAATTATCTTTCAAGAAAAAGAAAAATAAGTCAGCTCAAAAAATCATTCAAACAATCCAATAAGGAAAACCAAATCTGACTTTATCAACCAAAAGAGGAAAAATCGACGAAGGCATAGGGAAATGAGAGAGGAGAGGCAGGGGTGCAGACCTAGGTTACAACATCATGCATTGTTTCCTTTTTCCTATTGACGTCTGTGGTGTTCATATAATTCAATTTTGTTGTGTCAAAATTTCCACACTACTCTCCGTGACCAACAATATGTGCTCAAACTGACTACCATCCATAGTGACAATAGTCCAATTCTCATCCCACCAGTCATGTTCAGTGTTCCCAAGTCTTAGTAATGGCTCAAGTGCGAATGTTTGTCCAAACATCATGCATCAAGGCTTATCATCGTAAAAGTTTATGACAGGCGCTGAGTGAAATTTATTTCCCACCCAATGGCCAAAATAAATTTTATCAACAACACATCCATATTTTTCAGCGTGGCCAATTACTACCTTGCTTTGTTCTTTAATTTCAATCCAGGTCCACCAACAATAATTTCCGTCTGCAAGCATTCTTCAGTAACCTTCATTAATTGGTTCGGTACTAGTGCCCTCTACATGTAACCAAATGGTTTTTTATATTTTCCGGTAAATAGTATGCAGGACATGAAATACGCTATTTCAAATGTGAATCAGGTACAAAATTATGCAAATTCTAATTTATGTTATGTCTCCATGCTTTACGTAGGATTGGTATATGGCAATTTAATGTGAAAGCTTAAAATATGGATTCATACAGACCTAACCAAAATGAGATTTTTAATATTAATTTCTTGGAGGAAACAAGATTGATCTAGAAGCTGGAAAGGTGACAACAGGGTTGTCACATCAAGTACATATTGTTGTATCATGGTTAGATACCGCCACTGTGTCAAAGTTGCTTGTAAATAAATGTGAAAGATGAACGGAAATTCTATGTTAGAAAAGAGAATTGGCACAATTGAGTCATCAAAGGGTTTGAAAAATGCCTGGTTTGTGAGGAATAAAATTATGTCCTATGATGTTAATAGGGGTGTAGACAGATTGGAAGGAAATATGTAAAAAGAGGTCTCAAGGTCGATTCTCACCTAGATTTACTCAGAGGGCATGCTTGCGAGCTGTGCGTTACTTCCTAGAGGTTATAAGGTAGCCGGCAAGATTCGACCCTATATCACAAGAGTATTATACTGCCGTTGTTACTGATTCCCCTAGTTGCAAAAAAATATATATATATATATAGATATATATATCCTAAGATGTGAAGGACTAATATAACCACCAACAATAGAACGAATCGTGATAGTTGATGGCACATTGGTGAAAGTTAAAGCTACATGTACTATCTATGATCAAACTGCACCACAGGCCTATGAAATTGGCTGCAAATAAGTACTAACCAAGGCATGATATGGATGAAGACCAGGGCAAGATGGTTCTGTAGGAGATCACCACAATAAATGTTCTCAGCACACCGCCGCTTATTAGGGGTCACCATAGAGGAACCCCGACATGTAGCAATGTGAATACCTAAAAGATTATTTGCAGTCTTTTCATATTCCAAGTTTAATATCTATAGAATACGAATACAAATTTAGAACTTTTGATTGCTGCACTTAACATTGTAGCCAACAATATCTAAAAAAATGTTTGTAATATGACTTTGAATTTGCCTTAAGAAACTACAAATCAAAGTGCTCAAACGCGCCATGAAATTGAAAATTAGTTTGATGATCACAATACACATTTAATGCACCAACACTCATTTCATCCCTCTCTCAAGCTGATTGCAGTACACCAACAACTGCGTCACAATTTTGACATGTTCCATTTTTCAAACCAGTGGAAGAAGGACCGCGCAGTGCAGCTGTGACTTACAAACTCGGTGAAACCCTAATGCTGTATTATTAAAGAAATTGTATTTGAGTTGTTTATTTGTAGTTCATCCGAAAGTTGTAGTCAATATGCTTATTATGATTATAGTTATTATGGATGGACCACTAAAGTTTAAAAGAAAGTTAACATAAGCTATGGAAAATGGAGACACTTTATGTTGGTAAAGAAAATGGTAAAGTATTCCATCGATTTTGAAGTTAACGATGCAAAATTGTAATTGGAGTTATAAGGTGTATTAAGGGGTTATAAGGTGGTCTTTCAAAATTTATAAGGGTTCGAGCATATTTAATAAAATTTATTTTTCATTTCATGTCCTAGACTTGCCCAAAATTGAATAAGGGGTCTTAGGATCGTTATATGTATGTCTAAGTCATTGTTGTAGGGACTAGTTGACTCTATCAACTAGACGTGATAATCAATTAAGAGCCAGTTGTGGACGGTTGAATTCAGAAGTATAAGTTGGTCTAGGTATTGTTAATCGACCAACCGAGGCAATTATGTAGTTACAATTGCCTCGTAACTAGATCTAGAAATATAAATAGACAAGCTCTATGAGAGACAATGTAATCTATTGAGTTGTATTCATATATCATATAATAAAGTGTTGTTCTTTGGGATTCTACTACTAGTGTATGTCTTCATCTATGTCTACATGTATGTATTCTATGTTTTCCTATGTAAGGAACTGCTGGTAACTCTCTCTTATTTTCCCCTAGATTACAACATTGGTTTCATTGGTGGCAGTTTTGAACCTTGCCATGCAAAAGTTTACATAAATTCTAACTCTACAAGACATAGGTGAATGGTGGGAGTGCAAAATTGATGATTACATCAAGAATTACGGACAAAGAAACAACCTTTCATTAGTAGAAGAACAATCACTATTCTTCTCAGAGACTCATGAAAGATTTATAGAATCCATCCCAAAATCCTTGTCCGAGTACATCAACAAACGCATAATCTGTAATTTAATAGTCGATGAGAAATTAAGCCTCAAGCTCAGGAACATAGGGTCAATGAATTTGCATGACTGGTTTGAGATAATTTTTGAATATTTTATCTCAAAGCATGCCATTGAAGATCGAACAACTCTTCATAAAATAAAAGAAAAATTTTACACCGACTTGCACGAAGGATTCCTTTGTACAATTTTGTCATTGCTTCATAATTTCCTCCTCGATAAGGGAATCAATGACATTGTTGAATACCAACCTCGACTAGGTACACTACTACATAATAACAACTTTGAATAAGTAAACAAAGAGTGGGAAGGATTTCTCAACGCAAGGTGAAAGGACACAAGACAAGCCTAGGAATACTTTATGAGAAAATAAATATGGCCATGGCCAGCACCACGGACTTCGATTAAGTGAGGTTGGCCATGGGGGGTTGATCGAAGTAATGAGATTCCAAAAGAAAAACATACCAAGACTTGCGATTACTGAATTATAAATGTCGTCGAGAGGAAAACAAACACATAAGAAGGCTAATCACATTCATATATTGAAACAGGATAAAAGGAAAAAGAAAAGAGAAGAGATTAGTAACCTCTGGATTAATCAAAATTCAAATATAAAAATGATCACTGGCGATCATTGTGATAGAGCGCATGAGAAGTCTTAGTCCAAAATAAATCGACTAGAGATGGAAATAACAAGAGTTGCGGTGATCCCCGACATAAGAAGTGATGCATAGTTGATAGAAGTTATAATGAATTCCTATCAACCATAAGAACAACCTAAAAGAATCGATTACGAAGAGTCATGCCCAATGATATGCTCTTCCCCCATTTCTTAAACTATCCCGCAAATAAAGAAGTTGCTCTGACAAAGAACTCATATCGATGACCAATCTGGAAGATTATGGTGTGGAAATGATGAGAATGGAAAGCTACAGTATACGCTCATCGTTGAGCTAGGAAGAAACGAAACCTACAATATGCTCATCCAAATTAGGAATCTCACTAAATTGCCCCCCTGCCAAATCTTGTATCAAGAGAAGAAATCAATTTAGTAAATCATAGTTGCAAATCGACATGACCATTGGAGTGACGTTTCATTGAGTACAAAGACCAAACTTCTCAGACCCAAGAAATACTTTACATAGTAAACAAAAATAAGTTATTTCTTGAATACCATCTAGTAGAAGACCGACTAAAAAAAGTAGCCACACGAGAAAAAATGACTAAAGACTCGACAACTAAGTCGAAAAGTGTGGTAACCCAAACACAACAAAAAGTGATTACTCCTAAGAAAATTAAAATGGGATTTAACCACATCCCCGCCTATGAGGGAGATGAGGAGTCAGGACCCAAAATACATTGGTTTGTGTGTGATAAATTTCTAGGATGTTGTGGACATCACATATGAAGATAAGAAGATGGAACAATTCCCTTCGGCATCATTCTTTAACATGGTTTATGAATTTCACATAAAGTGAGACTCGCTCAAAATAAGATATAAAAAATAGTTTCCTAACATTCTTCAAATTCCAAGATGTCACACACTTGGCTGCTCAAAAATTGAAAGAAACAAAACAAAGACCAAGAAAGTCAGTCCGAGAATATGAAAAACTATTCAAAGATATTTTGAGCCAAATACGAACCATGATCAATCAAAGTTTGTTAGTACAATGGTATGTAGCTAGTGTTCTACAATGAATATGTTCACCATTACAGATGTTAGAAATAAATACCTATGAAGATGCATTACAGAAAGCATAACGCGTTGAGTCAGATGATGATGGCCTGTTGACCTCCCCATCGATCGAAAGACTAATAGAAAAAATAGACCATTTACAACAAACCATAAAAAATATATCCATAAGAAGAAATGAATTATGGTGTACTACATATTGTGAAGAAGTACATACAAAAGATACTTGTAGCCTCACCGAACATCCTCCAGTAACATCAAATGAGCACAAAGTATAAGCTCAAACATATTGTAATATATGTGAAGAATTAACTAGCGATGTTATGTGGGATTACCCACACAATTTAAAAAACATTAGGTGGTGTCATATCTTTGAAACTCGTAGTTACAAAACATTGGAATCATATTTAAATGCACAAAATCTATCCAATCTACAAACAATGTATCATACAAAAGCTACTGACAAAGATAATAATTGTGGTCGAAGAAATGATTACTATGGTTGAGGATAAGGATGCAATGGTCGAGTTTGATTGAGAGGTCGTGTCCGGGGTCAACCCTACTGATATAATTGTTGGAAGGATGACCATATTAGCCCAGACTATCTCATAAACAATTATATCAATTTGAAATTTTGTAATATATGTGGCATCAACGATCATTCACTTGAATATTTTCCAATAGTACTAGACAAGGTTATGACTAGAAAAAACATCAATCTTCTACATGCAATATCAAAAAGAAGAAGTAATCAATTAAAAAAACTTAAATATCATCACAAGATCTGGCATTGGGAGAGATATTATCAATACCCCTTCACAAGACCAACTAAGAGGGAAGGATAGCCTCTTCCCAAATCCGGACAAAGAAGAAAAAATTATGAGGGAAGCCATTAGATTTTTCAATAATTCTAACCAAGACCAGCAAAAAATAGGAACAAAAATTATGATACTATACAATCATTACTACAATTGTTAAAGGAAAAATAAACAGTTGATCGATTGGTAGATTTTCTCAAAATATTAAGAGAATATAAAGAAGGACAAAGACCGTCCAAGGATGTTAGGAAACAATATTATTAACATAAATATTATGACCTATGATTCAATCTAGAAATCAATGAAACACTAAGAAAAGAATTAGTTAGTGATTTCTTGTCTCGAGTCAATATCTAACCTCGAGAAAAATGGATAAGAATGGGTCAACCCACATTAGAACCAAATTTGAATTACCTTAATCTAGTAGATCAAAGACTGATAGAGCCCATTGGTGTTCTTAGAAATCTTGAAACTCAAATTATGAGTATACCGACTCAAGTCAACTTTTAGGTACTCAACCTAGTCGAGGGGATGTCATCATGCACATCACTTTTCAGTTGGCCATGAGGTAGAAAACTGAAAGTGACTATCTCCCTCAAAAGAGATAAAATCAAATTAAAAGGAAGCGAAAGAAAAATAATCATCCCTTTGGACCCAAAAGAAGGAAAACCTTGGACTAAAACATGGAATGGGGATCAAGTAGCTTGGTTCCTTTACCAAATATTCAATGAGCAAAAAGATTATTTTGAACTAAACACACAAGGAGAAGTTTTGAGAGAATATCCTATGTGGGTTGGGAATAGTTCAGAGTCATCCTAGTACAACTTTCAATTAGAGAACTACAAATCACATGAAAAATATTGTTGGTCCATTAAAGTTATTCCTAGAAAACATCCAAGGACATGCTTTTCAATCTATGAAATACCTATAGTGTATGAAAAGAAATATCAATAGAATCACATCCTCATTCTGACCGACAACAGAACAAGAAAGCCTTTGTGTTATAATGAAAAAAATACACCTCCGACACATGTCGAAGAGGTTTCCAAATATATCAACTATCAAGGAAGGACTCAAATCCTAGTAGAAACCTTCATAGGCCAGGCTGCAATATGGTGGGAAACACATTCCCCCAGACCTCAAACGTGGAAAATCGTATCAACATACTTCATAGAATGCTTTGGGGAAATGAAACTAGCCAAATTTGTTGGCATTCCCACTTTTAAAATCGGGTATGACCCAATTGAACATATTCACAATTGTGAGAAGGAATAGCACAAAATCATATACATAGATAAAACGGTATAGCCCCACATGTTTCCAAGAATGTTAGAAGAAATACCAAGTAAATGGTACAAGATAGAAGAAGATTGTGGCCATACGTTAAATTGGTCTGACATAAAATTAGAAAACTTTATCGAATACTTCAAATTCAACCCGGAAGATGAAAATCTAAGAGAAGTAGCACTCATATTAAAAGTTTCCTCGAAAAACTGACTCCAACTACACAAGGAGAAAAAGGGAGGATGGTGCTCGATCTTCGATCGACATCGACTTGCAACCTTGTTTCGATAGAAAATAATGGAATTACGATAGCTCAAAGAATTAAAATGGAGAATATAAGTTGTCCATGCCAAAGCTTCGTATGGAAAATAATCACCCATCACTGCAAAACAATGTTAAATCAGTACTAAATATATCTAAGGAAGAAAAGGAATGATGATGAACAAATCGACTTTCTGGAAAGCTTTACCAGAATCAAAGAAGGGGAACGACAACTTCATGAAGAAAAACCATGAGAGTGCATGAACACTAGAATCAAGACTAAATAATTGAACATATCAAAGGATGATTGATCGAAAATGGTACATGTAGGTGAATATTGGTAGAAAAATAGATAGTCGAGATAGTAGATCTACTAAAAGAATATCAAGACGTATTTTCCAGGGTCTAAAAATATTTAAAAGGACTTGTAGTAGAAATGGGAGAAATGAAGATCGAACTTGTCATGTGGGAAAAGATGATTAAAAAACGTTCATACAAGTTATCCCACAAATATAATCCCATTGTCTAAAACAAAATTGATGGAATGCTAACAATAGGCATTATCTACCAAATTGACAAAGAAGAATG
>JASDQU011404645.1:16299-26698 GCA_032191745.1 Picea mariana
TATCTATCTTGTAATAAAGTAATATGGACTATGATGTAATTAAATTTCCAAATGGTTCACATGAGGAAGAGTATCATGGGTAGGTCTCCCACACATATGCAAATTATGTATTTCATATTTTTCAAAACAAATGGAATGCTAACATGGATTTGATAATGACAGTTAATAGACAAGAATCTTTCTCTACAACGTTACACGTGCATCGTAAATGATAATGTAATTTCAAAGTGCAATGTAAAGGTGAACTAAATTATATTTCGTTTAAAATTTCCTTTAAACTAAATTAAAAGAAATGGAACTGGATTTTGAACAAAAAATATAAAAGGAATTAGAGGTTTGAGAGTGTTTAAAGTCCTTTAAACTCGATTAAAATAAATTCCTGTGGATTTTGAACGCAAAACTTGATTACAATAAGAGGTCTGAGAATGTTTAAAGGCCCTTAAACTTGATTAAAATAATTGTAAAGATTTTGAACACAAAAGATATATACAATCAGTGGTCATAATAAGACATAAAGGCCTTTAAAGTTTAAACTAAGTAAAAAGAAATGTATTTTGAAATTCAACAATATAAAATATTTTCACCAAACAGGCTAGAAATTTTATCTCATTCTGAATAGGCTCGGCTTTGTTTGACTTTTTTTTTTTGTTGTTATTTGTTTGGTTTATTGCATGGTTATTTGTTTGGTCAGTTGATCTGAATCTGGGGTGACCTTGATACCAAACTTGATCTGGTTCTAGGTTCACTTAATGAAAGCATCAGTTATAAGATCGTTTTAATTGAACTTGATTGCATTAAAGGTGAACAGATGTGTTTATGAGAGGCTTGAATCCAAATTGAATATAAACTTGGTGCATGAGTTGTTAGTCTCATAATCCATTGCAATATGCATTTAATAATCATAATTTGTGGAAATAAAGATATGCATAAGAAACATGAGACAATCACATAAGAGGAAGATATCATTGAGGTGTTAACGGAGTTCACTAGAACCTTTTGGCTATGTCTCCAGATGCGCTTGGAATATGAATCACTTTGTATTGCTTCTCCCAATGTGGGGATGATTCTCATTTATATAAAAGGACTACATATTCTCCCAAATGAAGGGGAAACAAATCTCTCCCAATGTAGGGGCTCACATACTCTCCCAATAAGGGGCTTAACTCTCCCAATTAAGGGGCTTACAATTTACAATCATGATTGCTTGATTCTCTGCTCAAAGAATTATCTCCAAAAGAGCCTCAAAGGGCCTCACAAAAGTTTCATTTTTAATTTCTTCCAATAAAGGGGTTTAAATTATTTTTCCTAGCTCCATAATCTAAAAATACAAAATCCATAAACTTAGGATCTAGTACCTACCCAAAGAAAAAAATGAGAAAGACCCTTAACTTCCTCCTTGAGATTAGGAATCCACTTGTAAAAAAGTGAAGAAGACTCCAACCAATTCACGAGACCCTTAACTTCCTCCTTAAGACTAGGAAACTAACTCCCTCTTAAAATTGGGAAACTAATTTGTGAGTTGGATTATCACAACTAATTTCCCGTTTTTACAAATAATACATGAAATTTCCACTCACTCCAAGTATTCATTTTTTTCCCCTTGAAATTAGGAAACTAATTTGTGAGTTGGATTCTCTAAAAAAATTAATTTCCTTTTTTACAATCAAATGAATAATACGTGATATTCTCAAAATCACTTCAAGCATTAATCATTTTTCCAATGTGTGTGACTAATACACGAGTTTCTCGTACTCATTTTAAGTATTAATCATTTTTACAATTTAATTAATTCATTCATGAGCATTAATTATTCTTTGACATATTTTAATGATCTTCTCCATGGTATGAAAAATAATAATTCCTTGTGTGGAAATCCTCCTGGATCATACCTCCCAACAAAAGGAACTTTTAGTGCTCCAAAAGTATAGAGAGAAATTGTGACTTGAATCTCCGCAACCAACTTCTAGGAAGAGTCTTACACTCCACGATGCACTTCCCCACTTCTCAGTGATGCAAGATCATCTCTCCACATCAGTCAGCCAGCCACGCCAGCGAATTCAAATCGCATGCTAAGAGAGGCGCAACCTCATTTAAAATCTGAATTCAATGTAATTAAATGTTGTAGGCTGGTGAGCCATAGAAGCCGTGCCTTTGCGCAGGCTATAGATAAGATCGGCTTTAATGCTAGATCGGCTGAGATCTAGATCCAGATGCTGGACTAGACAGCCATTTATTGTAATTGAATAGAGTAGGTAGATCTGGAGGGAAGTGCTCTAAGAGCCCCCTCAAGTAAAAGAGATTTTTAGATCTCATTTTGAGTTAGGGAAGGGTAGTTGTATTTGTGTTAGTATCTGCATGTAGAGCAGAGAAGAGAAGAGCCAAAGAGAGCTCAGGAACACCATTGTAATTACAGGCATTTGCCATTTAATATAAACAGAGCAGTTTTTCCTACATGATATTCTGTGTTGTATGGATGTCTGTGAGTGTTCTTTATATGTTGTGAATGTATGTTGTGGTTGTACATTTGCAGGTTGTTTTGATTTCAGGTGAAGGTATTTGAGGCTTCACACCAGGAGGTTGTGACAGAATGCTGCGGGTTCTGAGAGCCGTGCATAGAGGATGCACTTCTGAACACTGCAGGGTTCAGACAAAGGCGTGTTGAGGCACAAAAGTTGAAATCAACAACTCAGGAGGAAGACCTTTGAGGTTGTTGAACACCTCAAGAGGCAAGGCTGTGTGGGAGAAGACACAGTTGCAGACAGAATCTCTTAGGAGTTTTGTAAGGCTCTGCCAAGTGGGCATTGAGAACAGGCACAAGGTGCAGTTGGAAGAACTCTGCTGAGAGATTGAAGAAGAGAATGGAATCACTGAGGATTCTGTGGAGCTCTGCCAGGTGGGCATTGAGCAGGTGCAAGGAGTCCACAGAAGAAGAACTCTGCTGTGAGTTCAGAAGAAACAGAATCACCAAGGATTCTGAGAGCTCTGCCAGGAGGGCATCGAGCAAGTGCATAGGTGCACATGAGAAAAGGACAAAATTGTTGAACGTCCTGTGAAAGGGAAACTTTGCCAGGTGGGCATTGAGACTATGTGCAGGTAGGCACAAGAAGAAAAGAACTCTTTGAGTTCTGAAAGTGAGGAGAAGAATCCACTGAGGGATCTTCACAGGGTTGCTGAACACCCTGATAAGCTCAACAAGAGGTTGCTTGAGCAAACAGAGAAGCTAGGAGGCCGTTACATTCTCCATCTGCAGCAGAAGGGGAGAAGGATAAAATCCCGTAGGGGTCTGAGCATTTGAGAAGCTCAGGAGAGATAGCACCAGCGTGTGCATGAGAAGACTCTGCAGAGGTGCAGAAGTCAAAGGAATCCTTTGAGGATTCGAAGGAAGGAAGCTCAGGAGGAGTTAGTGTTTCATACGCATGGCGAGACTCGAAGTTGGAGGAGTTCACAGAGGAGAAAAGAAGCAAAGGTCAAGGCCTTTGAGGAATTTAAGTTTTCTCCCAAGTCTGGGAAGAAAGCGCAGAAGCTCAGGAGGGAGCGCAGCAGCCGTCGGATCAGCAGAGGAAACAGATCTGGATCGTTGGTTATCGCGTCCAGGGAGCAGCCGGAGGAGTGCAGGGAAGGAGAACGGATTTGAGCCGTTAGATCTGGTTCAGGATCGCCGACAGTCGTCGAATCTGTGGAAGTTGCGAGGGAGTTAAGTCCTCGTGAACAGGAGGAGAAATCTCGACAAGAGGTGGAGCCATTGGGATATCGGAACTCGGGAAATCGGGATTCTCGAGGTCGTGTAAATCAGGACATCACAAGTCTCGAAATCCCGACAAAGGTCTGGACCGTCCGTTGGTGGAGACACGTGGCGGAGATCGAGCGTCGGTCGATACTTTGGCGCATCGGGAAATCAGCATTCCTGTGAACATGGGATCGGGAATTTCCATGGGGAATTACCCGGAATAATCTAAGCCGCCCATTTGGGGGGGGGAACAGGTGTCAAGAATCTGCGGAGAGTCGGGATATTGGCCATCGGGAAATCGGAGTTCCTGAGGTCGAAAGAACCGGGACATCACAAGTCTCGAAACCCCGGAGAAATCAGGACCGTCCATCAGAGGGGACGCGTGGAAGAAATTGACGCCATTGGGAAAAGGTCGACAGGAAGTCATTGATCGGCATTTGGGTCATCGGGATATCGAGGATCCCGGTGACAAGGTGTTTGTGCATTTTGGAATTGCGAAGTCCGAAACCCCGATGAGTGGAAGCCAGTTGTCAACACGACGGAAAGGAAAGAAGGAGCCATTGAGGGAGCCATCTGTCAACGTATCGAAGAAGGAAGCAGTCATCGTTTAAAGGGCCAGCTGTCAGCCTATCGGGATTCGAGGATCGGTAATCCCGTGAGCCAATGCATTTTGGCATTGGAAACCCCGAAACCCCGACGAGGGAGCAAACTGAGGTCACTGGAATAGTGGTCACATTAGTCAGAGGCCTAGCTAGGAGGGCTAACGCGTAAAGGGCGTGTCAGGATTCGAGGAATCGCGAGTCCTGAGGACGTTTGCATTTTGGCATTGAAAAGTCCAAAACCCCGATGGGGACACAAGGCTGCGGTCTTGTGAGATAAAGGTCACGTGGACCAAGAGCTTGGCCTGGAGGGATAGCGGGAAAAAGAGCCCATCGGTAATTTGAAGTCCAAAACCCTAACGAACAGGAACATAAGACTGCGGTCTTATAAGAACTAGTCACATGGACTAGGAGCCTAGCCAGGGAGGGGCTAAGGCCGAAAGGAGTTCATCGGTGATCGGGGATTGAAGAGTATAGGGACTCTCAACGGCAGGGAACACGAAACCCCAAAACCCTATATTACAATTCCTTTGGGGAATTTGTTCATGGTCGTCCAGAAGGCCGTGACAGGGAGAAGGGAAGACCTGTGGGTAAGATTTTCGAAGGGATTCCATTTGGGAGTCCAAGGAGCTAATTCGGCTAGAAAAGGGGATTAGAACGATCTTGTGAGCGGGTGAGGAGTTTTTCGGAGGAGGTAGCTCACGCCTGCGTCACTCAGTCTGCATAACAAATGTCTCTAACAGGACGCACCCTTCTTCTCCTTCACCTTTGTACTTCGGAATGAGAATATCGATGTTGACACTTGCACTAATGCAAATTTGTAGCTGACAATACATGGATTAAAAATTTTCAAAGTAGTACCATACTTGTCAAGAGTTTATAAAACTCTCATGGACAAGTTTACAATGATTGCCAAAACAAGCCTAGGAAAAAAAATATCTTCTCACTCAACAGTGGCTATAAGACCCATTACAATGTTTCCAAAACAGGCCTAGGAAAAACAATGTCTTTTCACTCAGCAGTGGCTATAAGACCCATTACAATGTTGCCAATAAGGCTTACAAGGTTTTAGGCATAAAACAAAATGCCTCTCACTCTCATCATCACTTTCAAGAGTGGTTAATTACAACCTTTTACATCATTAACATTAAGGTGAATACCCAAAATGTCCACTACTGGGAAACTCTATGGTTTTTATCCCCCCATTACAAACATGCAACATAATAAACAAGACAAATTACATCATCATCACACTCGTCTCACAATTCTGAGACTTTTGATTGTAAGCATGACTATTTTATATCGAAGTGTCAAAATGGCCTTTTACCGCACCGTCTTGGTTTGCATGTAAGGCTCAAACAATGAATTTCTTGCAATAATTCAGATCTTGCTACCTTGCTGCAACACTCAAATATCACTAGAATCTGCAACATACATTCATCCTCTTATAATTTTCAAAAAGCGACAAAAACCATAAATGCTTAAAACTTACATTGGTTTTCGTTCCAAGGCGCTCAAAGTGTTGCTCAAATATTGGCATACACAACACCAGCATGTTTATCTCATCATTGTGCAACTTTTGTCTGTAAACTTGACATGTTCTAAAAAGTGTGACTCTACCTCGAAAAACGTATCATGCATTAATGGAAAATGTGGACTTTTGTCATGAGCCCTGAAAATTCGCTGCTCGGATCAAAATTTTTCCTGTACCAGTGGATTTGTGGCAAAACAATTGTGCAAAAATGACTGTTCTTTCGTCAAATTCTGACATTGTCACTTTTGGACCCCCTGGGCTCTCTGCCTTGATTTGCGTGCCATGAATTAATGACAAAAGTGGTACTTTTCCATGAGTCATGAAATCTAAAAAGTGTGACTCTACCTCGAAAAATATGTCATGCATTAATGGAAAATGTGGACTTTTGTCATGAGCCCTGAAAATTCGTTGCTCGGATCAAAATTTTGACTGTACCAGTGGATTTGTGGCAAAACAATTGTGCAAAAATGACTGTTCTTTCATCAAATTCTGACATTGTCACTTCTACACCCCCTAGGCTCTCTGCCTTGATTTGTGTGCCATGCATTAATGAGAAAAGTGGTACTTTTCCATGAGTCATGAAATCTAAAAAGTGACTCTACCTCGAAAAATGTGTCATGCATTAATGAAAAATGTGGACTTTTGTCATGAGCCCTGAAAATTCACTGCTCGGATCAAAATTTTGACTGTACCAGTGGATTTGTGGCAAAACAATTGTGCAAAAATGATTGTTCTTTCGTCAAATTCTGACATTGTCACTTCTGGACCCCCTGGGCTCTCTGCCTTGATTTGCATGCCATGCATTAATGACAAAAGTGGTACTTTTCCATGAGTCATGAAATCTGCTACTTGGATTCAAATTCCAACTGCACCAGTGTATTCATGGAAAAAAATCATGCAAAAATGACTGTACTTTCATCTAATTATGTCACTGTGACTCTTGGACCTCCCTAGGCTCTTTTCCTTGAAATGTGTACCAAACAAGGTGACCATATAACAGCAATAAATGCACCTCAAAAAATGTGCCCATACGAATTTCCACATCATCATGTATGGCCTACCACATCAATGGTATGGATCTACCATGTCAGTTGTACAGATTTTCCACATCAGTGGTATGGATGCCACATCATTGTCCCAGTTAGCAAGCCACCTCATCATACGATCATCACCATGTCATCATGTATGGATGTACGTCAAAAGGCCACATCATCTTGTACAGATGCCACATCATCAACCCAGTTGGCAGGCCACATCATTGTATGTCCAGTGCCACATCACCCTGTATACCACATCATCGGCTTAGTCAGCTACTACGTCAATTGTACAGATACCATGCCATCGA
The DNA here is from genome assembly GCA_032191745.1 of Picea mariana. Lineage (NCBI taxonomy): Eukaryota > Viridiplantae > Streptophyta > Pinopsida > Pinales > Pinaceae > Picea > Picea mariana. The sequence goes on from JASDQU011404645.1 coordinate 23,505, forward strand.
CCCAGTCAGCAGGCCACATCATCGTACGGTCAACGCCTTGTCAGCCTGTACGAATGCCATGTCAACGAACCAGAAAAGAATCCATGTCATCGTACGATCAGTGACACATCATCATGTACAGATGCCACACCATCGGTACATATGAAATGTAGCACCCTCTCATGCTGCCATGTCAGCGCTATACAGATTTCGCCAGTTTCCCATGTTTTCTGAAAACTTCAGATGGCCATAAATTTGTCACCGTAAGTTCGTTTGATGAGCCGTTTGCACCACCAAAAATATCTAGATGAGATATTCAACATGGTGGTAGTTGGTTTGGTCTAATTATGGGCACTTTAATTTTTGAGGTATTTTGGAGCCACATGGCTCATTCGGGCTACCCATTTCCTATTTTTCTCGATTAATAGGTTGTCTTTGTTGTCCTTCTGATTCGGGAATCTACCAGCATGCTCCTCTTTCTCTTTGGTTGCCTGCATAGCTTTTTTTTCCTTCTTTGGACCAAGTCCAGGATGGAGCTTCCAACATTTCTCGATCCAAAGTCCTCATATATAATAGTGAGTGCAATAGTTGTGTGACTTCATGTACATATCGCCTTCACCATACCCCAATCCTGTAAATCATGGCCCTCTTTCAACCTCCAGTGGTTGAATGATACCTTGGCCATTTATACCAATACCTCCTCCTTTATACCCCATCTTCCTCAACAAATTCAAGCCAATTCCCTTGGTGTGTTGTTCAAAGACTCCAAAAGAATCATCAACATTAATGAGGGAAGGAACTGAACATGGAAAATCCTTTACCTCTATTCTTGTCTGTGAAACTTGGTCATCTTCCTGAAGTGTGGCCAACTGCTCTTCCTGGTTGGATGAAGCTATAGATGAGGCTTCTAGGAAACCACCTTGGTTCACTGGTGTCTGGAGGGCATCCTCTATCATTTGAAAATATGTGCAACTATCAACATCATCATGACAAGAGACATAACTAGTATACCTTCCATGGCCACAAGATGGACTCTTTGTTGCCTCTGTCGTGGAGCATTCTCCAACTTTCTCATCCACAGCTTGTAGCTACAGCCATATTTTTCTCTTTTCTTCTTCAGACTGTTGAAGCAACCTCCTCAATTTAGCATTCTTTGCTTGGATGGTCTGGTTGATTTCTTCAAGCTCATGAAGCGATGCATTATTTGATGCTTTACCTATCTTGTCTTCAACACCTACAATCCCTATCAATCCTACTCTGATGCCACTTGATCTGAATCTGGGGTGACCTTGATACCAAACTTGATCTAGTTCTAGGTTCACTTAATGAAAGAATCAGTTATAAGATCCTTTTAATTGAACTAGATTACATTAAAGGTGAACATATGTGTTTATGAAATGCTTGAATCCAAATTGAATATAAACTTGGTGCATGAATTGTTAGTCTCATAATCCATTAAAATATGCATTTAATAATCATAATTTGCTGAAATAAAGATATGCATAAGAAACATGAGACAATCACATAAGATGAAGAGATCACTGAGGTGTTAACGGAGTTCCAGAACCTTTTGGCTATGTCTCCGGATCTTCTTGGAATACAAATCATTTTTCATTGCTTCTCCCAATGCAAGGTTGATTCTCCTTTACGGAAAAGGGCTACATATTCCCCCAAATGAAGGGTCAACAAAGCTCTCTCAATGTGGGTCATAGTTCTCCCAATGTAGGGGCTCACATACTCTCCCAATAAGGGGCTCAACTTTTTCAATTAAGGGGCTTGTAATTTACAAACATGATTGTTTGATTCTCTCCTCGAAGAACTCTCTCTAAAAGAGCCTCAAAGGGCCTCCCAAAAGCTTTCCAAAAGATTACTTTTTAATTTCTCCCAATAAAGAGCTTTAAATAATTTTTCTTAGCTCCATAATCCAAAAGACAAGATCCATAAACTTAGGATCTAGTACCTACCCAAAGACAAAAATGAGAAAGACCCTTAACTTCCTCCTTGAGACTAGGAATCCACTTGTAATAAAGTGAGGAAGACTCCAACCAATTCATGAAACCCTTAACTTCCTCCTTAAGACTAGGAAACTACTTCCCTCTTAAAATTAGGAAACTAATTTGTGAGTTGGATTCTCACAACTAATTTCTCATTTTTACAAATAATACATGAGATTTCCACTCACTCCAAGTATTCATTTTTTTTCCTTTGAAATTAGGAAACTAATTTGTGAGTTGGATTCTCTCACAAAACTAATTTCCCTTTTTACAATAAAATGAATAATACGTGATAATCTCAAACTCACTTCAAGCATTAATCATTTTTCCAATGTGTGTGACTAATACATGAGTTTCTCATACTCATTTTAAGTATTAATCATTTTTACAATTTAATTAATTAAATCATTAGAATTAATTATTCTTTGCCATATTTTAATGATCTTCTCCATGGTATGCAAAATAATAATTCCTTCTGTGGATATCTTCCTCGATCATCAATTGTTGTTGTCTAAGCTTGGCTCGACTGTTGATATTTGTTTACTTGGTTGCATGGCCATGCACTCTTGTTTTTACATGAATCCGTTCTCTTTCTTTTTTTTCCATTTTTAATTTTTCTTTTTGTTGGTGCATTTGATTAATCTCTTTTCTTTTTGCAATTTTTTTCTCTATGTACATGGTTTGGTCGGCAAATTTTTTTTGTTATAAAATGTAGAACATAATATGGACAAGTACAGAACCCATGATTTAGAAATTATTTGAATCATATTCACTTGAATGGAGGAGTAGGTAAATCAAATTCTATCGGTAGATAATTGCTTGGATTTGTTTTTTCATTATACTTTTTTCCCATTGATTTCTTTGTATTGCTTATCATTCTTTTTAAAGTGCTTACAATGTTTATAATAGATTTTGAACTGTGAATCATTACTGGTTTTCTCTCTCGATCATTTCAGTTGGCAAATGTACACACTATTTCTTCCCTATTCCAGGAAGGCACACACTCACTCTGTCATTCTTTGTTTTCAAAATTTGAGAAAACAACCAACAAAGTCCTTTATGTGGTGATGTTTTTCTCTATTTAAATGGTTTGCAATTAAATATGACATTATCGAAAAGGGGAAAAGGAGAGAAAAATATGATCAATGAGAAGTTGGCATAATTTCAATTCCATAAACATTTAATGGTGGTCGTTGTGGTCCGTGCAAGCCTCTGCATTTT
>JASDQU011404646.1:11476-21927 GCA_032191745.1 Picea mariana
CATACTCACATTTAATCTCATTAATCTAGACGTCTTTTGTATGATCCAACAAATTGTTATGGGTGTTGTACGCCATGAATAAAGAGTTCTTAGTCGCCCAAATATAACATATTATTTTGAGTCAATTTTGTTTATCTACATTCATCAAAATAACCTCAAACTTACTACTAAAATGTAACTTTATGTTTTTTTGAGAATGGCAAAAAATAATCTATTTACCCAAACAACTTTTACCAGCAGGCAAAAAATAATCCATTTACCCAAACGAATTTTACAGCACTAGTGTAGATGCTTTAAATTAAACTCAAACTCAATGATAGTGATGGAAAATTTTATTTAAATTAAACTCAATGATAGTGATGGAAAATTTTATAAGAGGTATGAAGAAAAGTTTTGCAATATCTTATATGGGGTTTCATTGTCCATATTTTTAATTGGAAAAAAAGATTTTGATTAAAAAAATTATTTATGTACGAAGGTTATATTTCTAAAATATAATTTGATTGAAAGAAGCGAAGGTTATATTTCTAAAATATAATGTAGCAAAATTTTAACTAATTTTTATCAAAATTTTAAACTGTTTTTTGGCCAGTCTCTCTCGGTAATTGGGGCATGGTGAATGTGATTTTTTATTTCTAAAATATAATGCCGCTTCGATGGCAAGAAGAGAGGGTAGAATAATTTATTATGTATGGACACGGTGAATGTGATTTTTGATTTTTAAAATATAATGTAGCTTTGATTGCAAGAAGCGAGGGTAGAATAATTTGTTATACATCAATTTTTTAACTATTTTTATCAATTTTTTAAACTAAGTTTTGGCCATCCTCTCTCTGGTCAATTCGGACATGGTGAATGTGACTCTTTTTTTGAATTCTTGTATATATTAGATAAGCTCTTATGAGTGGTCATTCCACATTAAAAAAAATATTTTTTAATTATTCTTTATTTTTATATTATTTTTTTTAGTTTCATTTGTTTTATGATTATTTCTTAAAAAAAATTAAGTTTTTTGAAAACTAAAATAAATAATAAATATATCCAAACTTGTAATAAAAATTTAGGTAGTATCTATAATTACAAATTTCTACCTTAAGTTTTAGCTGTTTATGACATTTTAGCATAGCTCACAAAGAGTTAAGTGATTTATTTTGTTAAATTTTATATTCTAGTTCTTGAATTACTTAACTAATGGTCCCTCATCCTTTTATAAGTTGAAGAATGAAAGGTCACAAATTGCCATAAATGGCCTTTAGAAAAAGGGAGGTCATGCTCTAAAAAGGAAGACCATCTAAAGAGATAAATAATTATAGAGAATTCTTAGGAATGAGGATACTTACAAATTTCATTTAAAAGAAGATCCAGATAGGAGGGAATTCTTTAAAAAAAAAAAAAACGAATATGAAATAGTCCATATGGCATGGAAAGTTGGCCTAAAAATCTCTACATTAGAAGAGTACATTCTTGAAGCATAGAATGTGATACTAATTGATGAATATTCTTTTAAATATGGCAAATAAATTCGAAAATTTAATATTAAAAAACTAAAAACCAAAAAAATCACAACACATATTTAATATTAATCACACATACTTAATATTAATCATTTGGTAAAATAAATTTTATAGTTTTATAAATTTCATTTGGTAAATTAGCTCATAATTGAAAGAAAAAATAAAATAAATGCAATGGATCCACTCAAGTTATTAAAAGCATGCATCATGTTACTAGAAAGTGAATATAAATAATGGATATGCATACAAATTTCACTCTTAAAATGTAAGTAACTATCCCTATATGCTATAGAAGAGTGTCCATAAGAGATATGCATTATTGAGAGCCAATACTCATTCTTGGGCTTTGTGACTAGTTAAATTCTTTTACTGAGATTCATTATTTTATGTTTGACATAATCTATTAAAATATTCATACAAAAAACCAATTATTGTTGATAAAGGTAGATTTTGAATGATAAATGTACTTGAGAAAAAAAAAACAATTTTAATAAATTTGAATTAATAAAGAAAAATCTACACTAAAAAATTTTAATTCTTAAAGCTTATATGTAAGTAATTCTAAAGTTAAAATTTAAATTCTCATAGTGTGAATATTGGTTGTTAAAGGGTGAATTTGGATTCAAAATATGTGAATGTTTTGATTTACAAATGTGAATTTTGAATAAATTTGAATAAAAAAAAGTATGCATTTTGGTTCTAAAAGTATGAGTTTGGATTTTAAAGTGTTAATATAAAGTTTTAAATTTCAATTTTAAAAACAACAATTTTTCTATTATCCCAGGAAATGATTTTATTAGAAATCTCATCTTCTGAGGGGACCTTCTAACTTCCATATTTTTTTGTCACCATCATTTTTCATCCACTACTTTTTTATCGTGCATATTTTGATTTATTTGTGTAACTCACTAATAAAAAAAAATTGACAAAAAAATTATTATTTTTTATTGTGAAAGTGTAAATATATTAGACATGTTTTATGTATATCAATGTATAATATGACTATGACAAATAATGTTAAATATATAAATATTAAAAAAATTCAATAAATTAATTTAGAACGAGAATCATTAAGTTGTATGGTACTTTTTCAAAACAATTTAAAGCAATGTACAAAAATGTTCTATATAAAACAAAAGATAAATTCTATGAGCTAAAATCCTTTAACGACTTCCTCACGTGAATTACAAACATTGTATACATAATTCAATTATTCATGCTAAATTGAATGCTTTGTTTTACATTTTTTTAAACATAGTACAACTTATCATCACATGTTCTATCTTCCTATTTCCATTGCTAGATAATCAAATCATAGCCTAAATTTATAGAGTTAATGTTTTTGTCTTGGATTCATTATTTCTATTTCTCTTGAAGGTGATTAAATCTCATTTTCTCTTGACACTCGTTTGTACCAATTTTTTTAATTATTTTTTTTTCTCTTCAAAGTGATTAAATATCATTTGAAAGTGATTAAATATCATTTTCTCTTGACACAATTACTTTATAACATTTTTTTTTATGGTCAATGGAAATTATCTACAACAATCTTTTGTACCAATTGTTTATTAGCCCATGGTTTATTTATCAAATTATTATTAAGCATTGGCTAACATATACACCAAATATAATAGATGATTATGATGAAATTGATATACAATGCAATTAATATAAATTATATATATATATATATATATATATATATATATATATATATATATATATATATATAATTGAGATTAACAATACAATTTGGTTTATGTGATTTTAAGAAAGGTGAATAATTACTTGATATTTTTTAGAATTTTATTTTTGTGCTTCAAAATTTTTAAGAAAATTATTCTTACATTACTATAATTTTGATTAGTTAAAAAGTTAGGAAAATTTTATTATAACAAATATTTTCAATTTGTGACTTAATGCCAGTGTATGAAAGGAAATTCTAAGAGAAATTATTTTCCATTTTAAATCCTCTTAGTGTCACAAAGATGACAAATTATTTAGACCCACTACATTTTAGAAATTTTACAAGGCCATGTTTCACTAAGGAGGGAGCTATAATTTGTTCTTATTTTAGCAATGTTGATTTTCCTCTTTACCCTCTTCAAAACATTTAATAAATATACCTTTGATCTTCTACATTAGGGATTATCACCTCCTCGTATTATCTTAATTTCTTGTATCCTCTAATTCTTTATGGGACCTCAATTTCTCCTTAAATTTAGATGTAATAATATTTTTAATGTTACAGAGACCTCTTAGTTTATTCCCCTATGAATTAACCAAGACTTAGCATCGCTATGCCAACCATCCTGAAAATATATGTGGAACCATCCTGAAAACATATGTGGTTTTGATTGGAGATTCAACAATCTTAGGAAGACTCTTGTCCTCCATGTTGTTTATCTTGTTCTTGTACATTAGATACCTAGTCAAGACTCTTGTCCTCCATATTGTTTATCTTGTTCTTGTACATTAGATACCTAGTGACACATGTTGTGTGAGTGGGGAAAGGCCTAGAGGATATGGTGTATTTATTTTATGAAAAGAACACAATATGTTATAAAAACACTTATGAATTTGATTTATCTTTCTCCATAATTTTGTAGAGATGTTGCAAGTCCAAAAATCACAACCATTTAATAACAACTTCACAACAATATAAAATATCCAAAAAGTTTGTTCTTATATAAGGTAGCCTAATTTACAACTATTTCTACATATACAATAATCTTCATCCTTCATGTATCCTTTTCTTAATTCTATAATTATAATTAATCTTATAATGAAGATCAATGTAATAATAATGTTATTTAAGTAATCTAATTTCTAACTTTTAAAATAACAATGTAATAATATTATGTTATTTAAGTAATCTAATTTCTAACTTTTAAAATACCAATGTAATAATACAATGTTATTTAAGTAATCTAATTTCTAACTTTTAAAATTTGAAAGAAAAGAAAAACTTGAAATCGTCAAATTGTCTGCTTGTTAAATATAGTTGTTTGAAAGTGGGTTTATAATTAGTTTCATTATTTTGACTAAAGATTTCAATAATAAATACAATTCAATTTTTTTTATCAAGCAAGTCATGTTAATTTCCATTGAATTATATATGGATATTTAATCCAGCGAACAGTGGTCAACACAATTAAAAAGCCTAAAACAATTCAGTTTTCTCTTTTAACTAATTAACCCAGAATTCACGTTAATCGACAATGAATATACATAGATATATAATGCAGAGAACAGTGGTCAAGAAAACTGAAAAGCTTAAAACAGTTCCGTTTTTTTTTCTTTTAATTATATAACGTACAAGTCACGTTAATTCGCATTCAATATAAATGAGTGATTTGCGGCACTGAATTCAAATACACAGCACCTACTTTCTTTCCCTTGGCTTGCAAATCCTGCAAATGCAATGGAGAGCAGTATGACGATATGGATGTTAGTAGCAGGGGCACTGGCAGTGTGGCGTTTTGCTCTACGGCCAAAGTGGAGCAACAACCTACCCCCAGGGACTGTGGGATGGCCCCTTCTGGGAGAATTTATCCCATTTTATTTTCGACCCCACGAATGTTTAAGTGCCGCGAAATATAATCGTCGTTTCCAACCATGTTCTTCATAGAATATTCCATTGCTTTTGAGTTTTTTAAAAAATTCTAGCGTAGTATAGATGGATCATTAAAGCATGAGGCTATTTAAACACGCTGAAATTTGTATCTAGGGTTCCAGTCTACGCGTCAGTGGCAGTAGGAGGTCCAACGGACGGGTTTGATATGCATGTTGAAGATGCAGACCTTCAACTTTAATGATAATTTTCTAAATTCAGAGTAACGAGAATCGCCTTCGTCCTCGATCGGAGCCGCTAAGCAATATTGTTTCAATTTACTCCGAAATCCTCGTAGATACATAATATCACTTTCCTGCAACTATGTTCGTATGAGTCCACCTGCCATGAACCTCAAAGTGCTTATCAAAACCGGGTTGGGTTCAAATGATCTGCAGTTTTAGGCAGATATTTGTATACAAAGTTTAGGGATTTAGTTCAATGTATCGACTTATCCTTATCTATTCCGAAATGTTTATTAGAACTGTCATCTGGAAATATATTTTAAGTTTTAGAAATTAGATGATAGGAATCCTAAATTTTCTATTAATCATGGAATTATACTAACCCCTTTTACTTTAAATGGCAGAATATTTGAATTTCTATTAATTACTCAGGTGTATGCGGTTACGGGAATTTGTTCAAAACATGTCTATTGGGATACCCCGCCATAATTTCCACGGATCCGCATGTCAACAATTTTATTCTGCAGAGTGATGGTCGGCTTTTCGTTCCTCAGTATCCGACCTCCAGCACAGAGTTGTCTAGAAAGTCGAATATAATGTCAGCTCGTGGAGATTGTCACAAGATAAAACGAGGAGGTGTCACGCGTGTCGTCGGTATTCCGGTTCTGAAACGCCAGCTTGTGTCAGAAATACAGAATATCGTAGCCTCTTCTCTCTCAGGATGGCGAGGGAGAAATGTGAATGCCACGCATGAAGTGGAAGAGGTAGTCATCTGGTTCTGATCTTCAATTAATATTAAAAGATTTTGGACGATAATTGCTTTCATTTGGATGCAGACAACATTTTCAGTCATGGTCAATCGCCTGTTAAGTCTTAAACCGGGCACAGATCTGGACAAGATGAAAAAGGATTTTGATATTTTGAGTAAGGGATTTTTCAGCGTACCTTTCAAGTTCCCTGGCACATCTTTCTACATAAGCTTGCAGGTAATAATAAACACACGGCGTGTACGGTTTGATTGCATCTTGAGAATCAGTATTGTTATATTTATCTAATTGTTTAGAGTCTCGGATCTACGTCGGTGACTCGAGTGTGCGCACAGTATACTATGCACGAAGAAGTTTCAAATACTGCTTTCTGTGAATACACAAACTTAATGAAATGATTTATCAATGTCCAATAACAAATAACAGAGTGCTATGCTTAGCAAATAAACTCAGAAATAAGACAAAAGCTTGTCATTACACAAATTGATTTATATTAATGAACTTCGAAGCTCCAATGACTTTTTCTACTGACTTCACAGACATAGAGCCTGTGCTTAGACTTCTCTTTTCTTCTCTGGACTTCTTACACTCAGCTGCTATTGGTTCTCGGTTGTTCTCTCTACCTCTCTTTTCTGCTCTGCATCTCTTTAGCATTGTATAGTAACTGAACAACTCGGTCTTATATAGACTCCGACTGTGACCTACTACAGAAGCTAAGACACTCAACATTAAACACTCACTAACTTTTGAGTAAATGTGTGACTTTGCACTTACAATCTGTCAAACTGTCTCATTGACAAATTGACTAATAGACATATCTACAGAGACTACAATTTCCAACACTCTCCCTTAATTATAAGTAGGTGGGATTACAAAAGAAAATTATATCAAAAATTTGAGTTTTTCATTTTACTATCATTCATCTGTTAATGTGAGAACTCCCAAACTATTGCACATATGATGAAATGCATAGCTTGCTAAATCCTTTGTAAAAATGTTTGTGACTTGTTCTTTTGATCTGCAGAACTCTAAATAGATCTCTTTGTTATTCACCAATTCTCTGAAGAAATGATACCTTTTATCAATGTGCTTGGTTTTCTTGTGAAACACGTGATTCTTTGATAACATGATGGTTGAATTGTTGTCACAAAATATTTTTGCTGGTTTTCATTGTTCCTGCAACAAATCTTTTAACATTCTTCTCATCCAAACTGCTTGACAAGCTGCGCTTGCAGCTACAATGTACTTTGTCTCTACTGAAGAAAGAGTCACAATGGGTTTTTTCCTTTATGCCCATGATATCATACCTATTCCAAAATGAAATGTGTACGCGGAGGTGATTTTTCTGTCATCTATGTTTCCTCCACAATCACTGTCAATGTATCCAGTGAGTTTGAAATATTCTCAAGTGAAGTACTTAATGTCAAAATCTATTGTTCCATTAACATATATCATAATTCTCTTTCCTTCCTTCCAATGTGATTCTTTTAGAGTTTCCATGAACCTAGAGATTAGGCTCACTCCATACATAATATCAGGTCTTGTCGGACTGCCTACCAATATTTTAAACAGTGTGGGACCCGCCTTGAACCCTTTATCTTCCTTGCTTAAATTCAATCTTGTTATGACAGGTGTTGGTGTTTCTTTTGAATTCATCATATTTAATCTTTTCAATATTTCATCCACATACTTAGAATGTGATATAAATACGCCATTTTTGGACTCATGCATTTCTATTCCCAAAACATATTGCATAAGTCCCAAGTGAGTCATTTCAAATTCATCCTTCATGACTAACATGAATTCTTCTATGCCAAAATCCCCTGTAAATATCAAATCATCTACATATAAGCAAACAATTGACATATTACCTTGTTAATTTGCTTTCATGTACAATATTGGCTCACTTTCACTTCTCTGAAATTCATTTTGTATGAAATATGAATCTATCTGATTGTACCAAGTTCTAAGATCTTGCTTTAATCCATACAATGATTTCTTTAATCTATACACTTTGTCTTCTTCTCCTGGAACCTCATAACCTTGTGGTTGTTCCATATATACTTCTTCTTCTAAGTTTCCATTCAAGAATGATGAATTTACATCCATCTAATAAACTGACCATTTGTATTGCATGACAATTGCTAACATGCTTTTGACTGTGTCCCTGAGTGCTACTAGTGCAAAAGTTTCATTAAAATTAATTCCAGGTTGTTGTGTAAAGCCTCTTGCAACTAATCTTGCATTGTGCTTCTGAAATTTTCCTTCTGCATCTTGCTTGGTTTTATAAATTCACTTGACACTTATAACATCCTTGTCTTCAAGTACATCAACCAATTTCCATGTTTGATTTCTATCTATACATTTTATTTCTTCATCCATGGCTTGTTCCCATACATCATCTTTGACAACTTCTTCAAAGGTTAATGGATCATCTATTTGTGAAAACAGAGAAAACAATGAAAATGTATTTGTTGTGTCTTCATTATAGATGTCGCGCAAGCTTCTTTTCTTCCTTGGTAACAAACTTGCTAATGTTGGATCTTGAGATGTAGAACTGCTCGGACTACTTGCCGGTGTTTGTTGCGCTCTAGGTGTAGAATGCACACTTGTTGTTCTTACTAGAGTATTTTGCCTGGTTATTTGCATCATAGTGTCAAGTGTAGAAGCGACTACACACTGAATTATACATGGTGTTTGAACTGCTTCATCTTTTGTGTCATCATGCACCATTTCATCAATAATTTTTGATGTCTTTTCTTATGGTTCCATTCCATGCTTAATTATACATGAACTGAACATCGTGGTTGATTATGAATTTTATTTCAATAGGGTCATACAATTTGTACCCTTTTGTTTCTTCAGAATACCCAACAAATATACATTTTTGTCCTTTGTTGTCCAACTCCCTTCTCAACTGATCTAGAGCATGTGCGTATACGATGCAACCAAAAAATTTTAAATGTGTCACATTGTGCTTTAATCCTATCCACGATTCTTGAGGAACTTTGTTCTTCACACTCTTTGTCAGACATTTGTTCAAGATGTATACTGCAGTTGCTACTGCCTCAACCCAATACTCATTTGATAAATTCTTGGCTATCAACATATTTTGTGCCATTTCCATGATGTTTCTGTTCTTTCTCTCCGCAACACCATTCTGTTGTGGTGTGTATCACGCAGTAAATGGCTTGTAGATGCCATGAACTTTACAAAAGTTCTGAAATTCTCTTGACATGTGTTCTCCTCTTCTATATGTTCTTAAACACTTGATGTAGAAACCACTATGGTTCTCCACAAGTGATTTAAATTGCTAAAAACAACTCAATTAATCATATTTATGCTTTAGGAAATAAATCCATGTCTTTCTTAAGAAATCATCAATGAATGTTAGAAAATATGTACTTCCTCCTATAGATGGAGTTTGCATTGGTCCACAAATTTATGAATGTACTATTTCCAGTGGAGTTTTTTCTCTGTAAGACTTTCCAAATGGAAATGATTCTCTATGCTTCTTGCCAAATATGCAGGCTTAACATATCCTTTCTCGTTTTTCAATTAATGGAAAACCTTTTACCATATCCTTTGTTTGTAGCACCTKCAAGCCTCCAAATTTCAAATGTCCAAATCTGAAATACCATAACCAATAATCACCATCTATTTTAGATTGGAATGTTGCCTTCATCTTTGCACCATTTTCTCCTTTCTTGATACTACGCACATTGTTTTCTTCATTGGAACCGTGTGCACTTTCTGCTGTAAATKCARTGTCTAACTGTACACTGTTTCCTTTATCAACAATTTGTGTTGTGTTCTTCTTCTTGGCTCACTTCAATGTTAATGGGAACATGTTATTACTTGTCGCCTGGATTTTTTCAATAAGTAAATTGCTTGGGCATTTATCCATAATCGCATAGTAATTATATTCCATGTAGATTATGTATCCTTTCTGTAGTAGTTGTCCTATGCTCATCAAATTATTCTTCAGACCAGAAACATAATATACACAAGACATAACTCTCTTTTCTCCTTGCTTGGTTAAGATGTTTATACTTCCTTTGCCCAAGACAATGACTTGGATATATTTTCCAAGTGTTACCTTGGTTTGGAATGACTCATCCAAGCTATAAAACAATTCTATGTTTCCTGTCATGTAGTTACTACAACTTGAATCTAAATACCATATGTCACATGGACTTTCTTGAGAAACATTTCACTCAAATAGTGACACGATATTAGACATTTCTACAATGCTAGGTATTGCTACAACATTAGGAATTTCTACAACACACACCATAAACATAGGGCGAGTTTGGTTATTTGGAATTTTTGACTGATCTTGACTTTACTTGTTCTCATTATACTATCTCTT
>JASDQU011404646.1:28228-42457 GCA_032191745.1 Picea mariana
GGGAATCATGGTGGACCCCCTCAAGTTATAGGCTATCACAAAAATTCCACCACCTAGGAATCTACGCCAACTGCAGAGCCTATAAGGCAAAGCCAACTTTTTACGTCACTTTGTTCCAGACTACGCTACTTGTGCGCATGGTTTTCTCCACCAACTGTGACGTGATATCCAATTTTGACGGAATGAACATGCTCAAACACCTTTTGATGATTTAAAAGTTACCCTATCCAATGCTCCTTTTGTTAGTCCCCCAGACTATGATCGCGATTATATCCTCTACTTATTATCCTCGACTGTATCAATTGCAGGAGTCCTCGTCCAATTAAGGGATGATGGGCATGAATATGTGATTTAATACATTAGTAAAAACCTTTTAGGGATGCCCTTGATGTATATCATAATGAGAAACTCGCATTAGAATTTTTCTTCGCGGTCCAAAAAATGTGACATTACATTTTTGTTCGAACTACCAAGGTTGTAGCAGATTCCAACCCCATGCAATACTTTCTTCATCGTCAATAGAGTAATGGAGGCAAAGCCAACTTTTTACGTCACTTTGTTCCAGACTACGCTACTTGTGCGCATGGTTTTCTCCACCAACTGTGACGTGATATCCAATTTYGACGGAATGAACATGCTCAAACACCTTTTGATGATTTAAAAGTTACCCTATCCAATGCTCCTTTTGTTAGTCCCCCAGACTATGATYGCGATTATATCCTCTACTTATTATCCTCGACTGTATCAATTGCAGGAGTCCTCGTCCAATTAAGGGATGATGGGCATGAATATGTGATTTAATACATTAGTAAAAACCTTTTAGGGATGCCCTTGATGTATATCATAATGAGAAACTCGCATTAGAATTTTTCCTCGCGGTCCAAAAAATGTGACATTACATTTTTGTTCGAACTACCAAGGTTGTAGCAGATTCCAACCCCATGCAATACTTTCTTCATCGTCAATAGAGTAATGGAAAATTTTCCCGATGGATCATTATAATCTAGGAATACGATCTAGAGCTATGTACTCCTAAAAGAAAGAAATCTCTTGTCCTAGCTAAACTCATTGTGGATTTTCCCTCGGACGCCAAAGATTCCCCCATCAATGAGGATTTCCCTGATGAAAAACTCTTCTTCATCCCCTTTGATGACCCCTAGTATGGGTATCTCCTCATATACCTTTGTAAACATAATTTTGGGTCTCATATCTCTCGGTATAATCATCGACGAATTCACCACCAGCCCCCCCGATACCTCCTAATCGAATACATTCTCTATCAACGTGGGGTCAATACCATCCTTCGACAGTGTCTTACCATCGACAAAGATGACAGAGTCTTGAATGATTTCCATAGAACTGCTTGTGGTGGCCACCTCTCAGGTATGTATACCGTTGAAAAAATCCTTCGCATAGGGTACTTCTGGGCCACTTTGTTTCATGACTGCATCCATGTTGTCAACTGATGTGGAAAATTCCATCTTTATGCAAACAAACCACGAGCTCCACCAGCTCTTCTACACCCATTCATCACAGTCGACCCCTTCTGTAAAAGAGGAATAGAATTCATGAATTGAAACCATTCATCTAATAATGGACACAAGTACATTTTCGTGGTAGTATATTACTTTACCAAATGGGTCGAAGCCATGCCCACATTCAACAACACTACTGACACAACGATGCGTTTTTTCTTCAACCATGTCATTACTTAGTTCATAGTCCCACAACAGCTAGTTTCCGATCGTGGTAAACATTTTGAGAATGCGATATTTTCATAACTCTCCTCAAAATTGGGCTTCCCCCATGAGTTTGCCTCCCCATTCTACCCTTATTCCAACGGGCAGGTTGAGGCTATCAATAAAGTCCTCAAAACCATGCTACAATGTATCGTCAACAAAAATAAGACCAAATGGAATCATATGTTGTTTTCCTCCTTATGGGCTTATCACACGACAATAAAAAATGCCACCATTTTTACACTGTTCCACCTCCTCCATGGGATCGAATCCACCCTCCCTATCGAGTGCGAAATCCATACATTACACACTTGCATAGAGATCTTACCTAACATTGCTCCAATGGAGCAGCACCTGCTGACCTTAGAGTCATTGGATGAATAATGTCGATCTTCATTACAACACAATGAAGCAACTAAAAGACGGTCCAAAGCCACCTTCGACCTCCATGTCAACCTTCGGTCATTCAACAAAGGTGTTCTCGTGTTAGCCTATGATATCTCCCACGAAACTCTAGGCCATGGGAAATTCGAGTCATTATGGCATGGCCCCTTCATCATCCAACATTGCCTCACTAAATACACCTACATCTTGGCCTCTCCAGAAGGATACCCTCTCAAAGAACCCATCAATGGGTTGTAATTAAAGAAGTTTTATGCCTATGTGTAGCCCCGCTGCCTTAGGTTTCTCTTTGTACACATTTGTAGAGTTTTTAGTCTTATATGCTGCCACCACTCCTGGTGTCTGACCTATCACCCTTGTTATTGATAGATGCATCATCCATCAACCTACCACATCAGATACACTAATAGTTCCAGCCGTTGGACCCAAAATCTCTCTTCGACTGCTTGGTCCATCTATACCCCCTCACATATCCTACTCCATTCCAGTGGAATATGTTTAGGCCCGACCACCAAAAACCAAGAAGAATATGACGTCGTCATTGGTCTCCTCGCCGAGGCTAGTCACTATCACATTCGTCACCTTAGCGTTCTATTAGATTCACAACTTGTCATCTTGCAACTCAAAAATGTGTATCATGTTCACGATCCTTGCCTTTTTCTCAAATACATGCAAGTTATACTTCTATCTCGCAACTTTGATTCCATCACATTTACACATATTTCAAGAAACCTAAATCAAGTAACATATCACATGGCTAACCTAGTATTATATTATTATTTATCACATCAAACAACATCATATACACAACATCATAACTTTGTCAACAGATAGAATAGACATCATACATCATAAAACACAAAACATAAAGACACACATGACCAATGTATCCACAATATATATATCATAAAAGTCATAAATGTTTACAAAAATAGATATACAAATTGTCATAGGCTCATGAGGCCCCTCATCCCTATCAATACATACAAAATGGGTATCAACTAACCTCTACAAAATCAGTCTCCCAAGACTGTACATACAAAAATTCGGCACTCAAGGTGCCCCTAGATCTCCCCCCCAGGTCCTCTGTCACCGAGAGGGGCCCCACCAGTTGGGCCCCTCCATCTCTAGGAGGCATTCGACCAATCATTGTTTCCCCTGCCACTGTTGCTCTGTGGATCAATGTCTTCCACCTTGTTGGTACCCCCACACACTGGTCTAGGAGCTCCTCATCCTAGATATGGGTCCATATGCCCTCAGGAACACCCTATAGGACTCGATCAAACCATCGATTCAGATCCTCTAGCATGGCCCTGATGTCTCCTTATAGATCTTTGGTTGGTTCTGCAAGAATGTCATCCCGTCGATGCCTCTACCCAACCCTCGGCTCTGCGGGATCATGTAGAGCTGTCTTGCCAATGACCTCTGCCTCTTGCACCCGGGGTCCAACATCTACAAAACAACACCATGTATAATGTTAGCATCCATATACATGTCAGATAAATACTATCTACCAAAATCACAACAAAAGATCACCTCTCTGGTCCCATCCCTTCGCAGGAGGTAACACCATGTCTGGATCTTGCTGGTAGTCCATACTGACATATGAATATATCAGAATCACGTATGGCATATGAGGCCACACTCGAGCTACAATGGATGTGAAGTAGTGGCCACCCTTCCCTCCTCCATGTCGGGCCAACACATGTGCCCACCGCATCAATTGCGACTCTCATCGTCCTGTTGGCTCTAAAATAATTCGCGGGTGCAACACGGGCACCCTCTCCAAGAACCAGGCCACTAAAACAAACCCGAATGAAAAGTCACCAGAGTCAGCTCATCGACACCGGTTCAGATGGGACATAATCTTGGTGTGCATCAACACACCCCATGCACAAAGGTCCCCATCCAAAACTTCCTTTACCACTCTCAATTGACCACTAGTGATCCGTTAAGTACCCAAGGATCCATATATCCTCATCACCATGGACGCGATGCACTCAGTCAATAATTCATCAATGGCCTCAATATGGGTGGCCGAACCCGATATAGGGTTCAACCCATAAAAATGTTGAGCCACCATGGTCTCCACCTGATCCTACCCTGGCAAATGGGGATTGATGGCTAGGGCCCTCCCATAGAATGAGAGTCCCATCCAAAAATACACATCCTCTATCGCAAAGAATGTCATTTGCTCCCCCCTCACAAGGAAGCATTGCAGATAAATGCTCCACATCCTAATAAGAAATTGGAGTAGGTACTCCTGCGACTATATAAGGGGGAAATCAAAAAAATTGGGCTACTCGTACGCTACCAAGTGTCTACGTACGCCCCACTACGCCCTCACAACCTCTCTTGACCGGTCCCATTATCTCTCTCAATCACCTACATCTACCCAAAAACATCTGATCAACCACATCATCCATAAAAAAATCATAAAATATCAACAAAATTTAACCCCTAAATGTGTACACAATGCACGACTTTTCCCCATCCAGTTGCGCATCAATGTGTGACTGTTCTTCACACATGCATGCACTTATGCACAACCATGTCTCTTGCAATTGCACACATGTGCACATTTGTCACTCATACAAGCACACATCCCATGCACACATGTTTGGCCTACCCAAGTGCCCACATGCACAACTGTCTCAAGGACAACCACACATTATGTGTGCATTTCATCACAACAGTCACACACTCAGTGCACGACTGTGAAGGAAAAAAATGCACATAATTTGCAAGAACTTGAGTTATACTCATGCACATATGCACAAGTATTATCCCTTTGCCCATGCACTTGTGGGCCCCTATCCTAAAAACCCCTTGTACATCCCTTCGTATAGCCCCTACCTACAAACTTTCAAATTCACAATGTGCAGGATGATAGGGCCACTAACTTGTCTCTTGTTGCTCTCAAATCGGTAGCCACACGCTCCTGCAATCTCAAAATCACCTCACAACTCTCTCATCAGCTCATCAATAGTGACATGTACAAATGAGGTGGCATTGTGTGCCCACCATCCATATATATCCCCTTTTCCCCAACTTCCACAACCTATTACAAGATCGCAGAGCCTCCATTTTCCAATCTGTTCTCAGCCACGAGATCTTGATCCCTCCATATACACATTCACATTCCCCGGGTTATCATTTGCACTTGGCCTYAAAGGAKCTTTTTTCTCACGCCACATTCAGGTATGCATGCTCACATTTAATTTTAATCAAATAGCTGTCATATATTCTTTATCATCAGATATTGTTCATGTCATGTATTTGTTTTTTGTGTGCAGGTACTTGTTCAACAAGATTCACAACCCCTTTAGGTATATGTTTGACACTGGCATGCAATTATTTCCTCTGTAAATCAATTGCATATCTCAGTCACACCCTATGACATTTATCTTTAGGATCCCTACAATCAGCTCTATAGTATCTTTACCTCTACCACATTTTGATATTTTCATGCAATAGCACTCTCCCACACATGAGTTGTCCCAATCATAGTTCCCTTCAGCAACTTGAAACTCATACTGATTTCACCCCCTCGGATTGGGAGTCTTGATAGTAATTTTCACTTATGAGAATGAACCCCATACTTCTTCGCATCATATTTCTAACCTTCCCAATGGACTCCCAGGTCATATCATCCTACACTTGGTTCTATCGACTGCACCCCCGTAGTTTCATTAGCACTCCATCTCATCCACCATAAGTTTTCCCATCTGCATCTTGTCCTCCATCCACTTACCTAATACAGAAACCTACCCATGGGCCCCCCACCCTCCACTAGTTATCTTTCACAAACTTGTGCCCTAAACAGGCCAAACCACCTTTCACTGGGGCACCCATTTCTATATCTGTATACTCAACCCAAATTATTCTTTATTTCTTTGGTAATTGTATAAATCCCTTGTTTCCAACATATAAATAGCTTTTTTATCATCATCCTTGATGACCTTCTTTTTACTCGAAAAAAAAATCTATGTCGCCCTTGGTTTGGGAATCCACCCTTTTTCATACAGACATCGTTAACAAACCCTGATTATCCAAAGTCCATGTATCCACGATCTCTGAATTTTCCTACTTTGTTATCCTCTAACAAATTTTAACCCCATATGTAGTCATCCCCCTGACACTAGATCGAGCTTTACGGTTGCTGCTAGTCATCCTTCAAATTCCCCAACCAAGGGAAGTCTCGAGTCCCACAACATCTTCACTTCGTTCATGTTACTTTTCAGTACCTTATATCCTCTATTACTCAGTGGATTTCAAGAAGCCATTTTCTTCTTGGCGTTGCGTCTCCCTTTCTGTCGACATCATCATAGTTTCTAGAAGGGAAACGATATCTTGACTACCCTTTTCAATGAGGAGTCTTGGAAGACACAAAGAGAATCATCATTTATTTTTTATTTCGTTGACCCCCATAACATTCAACTTCAACAAAATCTCATGTTACGATGGGTCTTACTATGTGCCTATTGCAGATTTTCATACCAGTCGAAGACCTCTGAATCTTGTTAGGCCATCAATGTCTATGAGTCATTGACACTTGTTATAGTCGTCCTTTACTCACTTCAGATCCCATTCACCATTTAAAACTATCATCTACCATTATCAATCACCCCAAGGGAGCTATAATTATCTACATCATCATACATCTTCAGTTACAGTCACACATTTTGGTTTCATGACACGAGCATGGAGCATGTTGATGCAGGAGCATCTCAAGTGAGCCAGCACGGAGACAATGGACAGCTGGAAAAGCGCCTAGCACAAATTTTGAAAATGTCTTAAAATATTAATGAATCCATTAAGAAGGAGCGCCCTTGTATAATGTAATTGGACCTTGAGCTATCCGCTCTCATCCTTAGTAGGTAAAAGGCATTTATAGTAGTTAATGCAAATAGATAGAATTTAATTCTATATTAGATAGTTTTAGAATGAGAGAGGGAAATAGGATATAGACACCCTCATTGTGTATTGTAACATTATGAAGATTAAGAGCATATAAGAGAAGTAGAGAGTTGTGTGAAGACACCCATGTACAGAGATTTGAATTAATAGAGAAAGCTTTGATTCAAATCCATGGCATCGTGTTTGTTCTCTGTGTATGTATATTGAATGTTATGCTCATGGTTATTTTACATTTTCTACTGTACATTTGCTTTTATGCTATGTATGAATGATTTCTTGTTGAATTTTTGAAATCTGAGAGGAAAGGGAAAAGGAATGAGTTTCAATTATTTCTCTATCTGAGCAAGAGTTCCGTCAAGGAGTGCAGTTGAATTGTCCTCAAGGAGTGCGTCAACAAAGAGTTCAGAGGTTTGTCTCTGAAAGCTCAGACTGGATAGATTTTGTTCTCATTCCCACAGAAGTGCAGTCAGGCATAGAAGCCACGCAAGAAGTGCGCAGGCCGAGTAAAGTCTCAGAGTTGTGAATCTGAGCAAAGTATTGAGAGACTGTTGCTACAGGTGTGCGCATAGTCGAAGGATTTCACACCGGGAAGTGTTTGAAAGTTGGCCGCAAGGAGTGCGAGCAGGATTTTTCATAAAGACTCGAGGTCGTGAGAAAGTTCAAAAGGATTTGGACCTTCGAAGGAGTCGAAGGAAGGCAAGAGGCCAAGTACTTTGAGAGGTTGGAGTAAGGTGTAGCGACATCAGACTGCAGGAGGATGAGTTCTCAAGGAAAGAACAAATGGTTGGAATTCTCTGTAGAGAATTCATGAATTTCTATGATTGGTTAGATCTCACGGAGGAGCAAGGGAAATACAACGAATATTCCAAAAGTTTCTAAGCTCAGGAGGAGTAGGACCGTAGATCCAAGACACAAGGGCCGTTGGATTTGCAAGTGGATTCCTATTTCGGGATTTCGTAGGTGGAAGTCCCGTAAACTTTGCAACGGGAATTGTGATATCACAAAATACGAAGTCCCAAAGGCTAAAAGGATGGTGTGGGGCCAGAGGAGTCAGTGAGGGTTTGGTATCTGAGCCCAAAAAGGTTCTTTGCTTTCTATAGCAAAGAAAAAGAAAATTCACCATGCCACCAAGGAGAAGGGACATACAAACATCCGATCCACCAAAGGAGAGGGAAATGCCGAGAAGAAGAGGTAGGCAGATGACTGATCCAGCCATGGAAAAAGAAATACGTGATTTACACACCAAACTTGAAGACATGGAGACAACACAGAGGCATACAATCAGTGTTGGGGATCTTAGTGATTCCAAAAGTGAAATTGAGGCTGAACATGAAGAAGAAGTTGCAGCAAATGAAAGTTTGATTAAGGCTATTACAAGAATGGGTGCAAGAGCGAAAATGGACATTCCAGTTTATGAGGGAAATCTGGATGTAGAGGAGCTTCTAGACTGGATTAGAGATCTTGACACATATTTCGACTATGAATATGTCGAAGAGGACAAGAAGGTCAAACATGCTGTCACGAGATTAAAAGGACATGTAGCATTGTGGTGGGATGAACTACAAGCTGAAAAATGCTACAAGGGCAAGCAGAAGATCAAAAGATGGGATAGAATGATTGCAAAGATGAAGGTGAAATTCATCCCCATAGATTACTAGATTACTCTGTTCAGGAGAATGCAGAACCTGAGACAGAAGATGATGACAGTAAAAGAATACACTGAAGAATTATACATGCTGAACATCAGGGCAGGTCATCAAGAGAGCGATGATGAAAAAGTTGCTAGATACATGAATGGCCTGAGATATGACATTCAAGATGAGATGAGCATGGTAACCATCCAAATGGTGGAAGATGCTTGTCAGATGGCTCTAAAGGCTGAAGAGAAGTTGATCCGAAAGAAGGGTTAGAGAGGCCGAGGAAGAAGTCAGCCCAGAGGAAAATCAGTTGCCCAAGATAAATATCAGAAGCCTAAGGAGGACTGGAAGAAACCTCATATTTGAACTGAGAGAGGTGGAATCTCATAGCAAGGGCAATATGCTGAACAGAGAGGGCAACATACTAAGCAGAGAGGAGATTATGTTGATAATAATATTTTTCCTCGTACTAGAAGTAGAGGAAGAGGAAGAGGTGGAGTAATAACCTACTTCACATGTGGAAAGAATGGGCACAAGTCTTACGAGTGTCCAGATAAAAAGAAAGAAGGAGGAGAGACTCACATCGACGAAGAACAAAGGTGGTATGTTGAGACAGAAGATGCTGAAGGCGAAAGATCGTTGATGATGTGAAAATATCTTTTGACACGAGAGAAGAAGGTGGAGGGTTTAGTCCAAAGAACCAGACTTCTCTCGACTGCTTGCAAGACCAAGGATAGGGTATGCAAGGTCATTGTGGACAGTGGTAGCATGGATAATCTTGTTTCTACGGAGATGGTAGAAAAGATGGAGCTGGAGACGATTGATCATCCAAGCCCATACAAAGTTTCATGGCTACAAAAAAGACATCAAGTAACTGTCACTAAATAGTGTTTAGTTGAATTCAAGATAGGAGGATATAATGATAAGATACTCTGTGATGTCATTCCCATGGATGTTTGTCATCTATTGCCGGGTAGACCATGGCAATACGACAAGAATGTGATTCATGATGGGAGAATGAACACATACACACTAGAGAAGAATCGAAGGACTCACATGTTTCTTCCAATCAAGGATAAGGAGGTGAAACCAACAGTAAGAAACACTATACTTTTCATGAGTAGGAAGGAACTTCTTACAGAGGTGAAGAAGAAGGAGGATCCATAATTTATTGTGGTCAGGAAACCAAAGATTGTTTTGACCAGTATAAGGGTAGATGATTTACCAGAAGAAGTTCAGGAACTGCTGGAAGAGTTTGCTGATATAGTAGTGGACGAATTACCTCGTTCATTGCCACCGATTAGAAGTGTGAGTCATCATATTGATCTCATACTAGGAGCCAGTTTGCCAAACAAAGCCGCATACAGACTAACATCACAAGAGAATGAAGAGGTCAAAAGACAAGTCCAGGATTTGTTGGACAAAGGATTGGTCAGGGAAATCTTGAGTCCGTGTGTTGTTCCGACAGTACTCAGTCCAAAGAAAGATTGAGGCTGGAGGATGTGCACCGACTCAAGGGCGATTAACAAGATAACCATCAGGTATAGATTTCCATTGCCAAGGATAGATGATCTGATGGATTGCTTGAGTGGAGCAAATATTTTTTCAAAGATTGATTTGAAAAGCGGTTATCATCAAATCCGCATGAGAGAAGGTGATGAATGGAAGACAACATTCAAAACCAATGAAGGGTTGTATGAATGGCTTGTTATGTTGTTTGTCTTAACAAACGCGTCGAGTACCTTCATGAGGTTGATGAATGAAGTCCTGAGGGATTTCATCGGAAAATTTGTTATCATATATCTGGATGACATACTGGTTTTCAGTAAAACAATGGTAGAACATCTGAAGCATTTGCCTATAGTGATGCAGAGATTACAACAGGAGAAGTTGTTGATAAACATGAAGAAATGTTCATTCATGAAGACAATGCTCATTTATTTGGGTTTTGTTATTTCTACAGATAAATTAAGGATGGATCCAGATAAGGTGGAAGTGATTAAGAATTGGCCATCACCAAAGAATATCTTTGAGGTGAGAAGTTTTCACGGATTGGCTAGTTTCTACCGAAAATTCATTAGGAATTTCAGTGGAATTAGTGCACCGATGATGGACACAGTGAAGAAAATACACAAGTCTTTTCACTGGATTGAAGAGGCTGAGAAGAGTTTTAATCTGTTGAAGGGGAAGATTACAGAACAATCGATTCTGGTGTTGTCGGATTTCATAAAGACATTCCAAGTGAAATGCGATGCAAGTGGATTTGCAATAGGGGCAGTCTTGAGTCAAGATGACATGACGATAGCATACTTCAGTGAGAAGCTGAATGAAGCGAAGGTGAAATACTCCACATATGACAAGGAGTTTTATGCTATTATATAGGCATTGAAGAAATGGAGACATTACTTGATCCCGAAGGAGTTTGTCTTGTACAGTGACAATCATGCACTGCAATTTGTGACTCAACAGGGAAAGTTGAATCAGAGACATGTCAAATGGGTTGAATACATGCATAATTTTAATTTTGTGATTAAACATATCTCTGGTACTGCTAACAAAGTTGCTTATGCTTTGAGCAGGAAGTGTTTGCTATTGCAGGAGTTCAGGGTCAAAACGTTGGGTTTTGATGATCTCAGGGACATGTACAAGGATGATCCAGATTTTAAAGAGGTGTAGGAAGCAGCTGAGAATCCAATTCTCAGGGATAGAAGCCAATGGGTAGAATACATGATCCAGGAAGGATTATTGTTTAAAGGTAATCAATTGTGTATTATGAAATGCTCCATGAGGGAGAATTTGCTGAAGGAGAAACAAAGTGGAGGATTGGCCGGGCACTTTTGTCACGAAAAGACGTTCACAAAGTTGAATGAGTCATATTTTTGGCTGGGAATGCGAGCAGATGTCAAGATATTCGTGGAAAAATTCAAAATTTGCCAGCATTCGAAGGGAAGAAGACATAATGCAGGGTTTTATCAACCATTGCCAATACCAGTGAGGCTGTGGGATGCAGTCAGCATGGATTTCGTATTGGGGTTGCCAAGAACACAAAGAGGTTTTGACTCAATATTTGTGGTGGTGGATAGATTTTCCAAGATGGCACACTTCATTCCATGTTATAAGACCAGTGACGCAACTCACATTGTGAATCTGTTTTTCAAAGAAGTCATTCGACTTCACGGCTTACCAAGGAGCATAGTTTCAGATCGAGACACTAAGTTCATAGGAAACTTTTGGAGGATGTTATGGAAGAATATGGGAACTAACTTGTCATTTAGTTTGGCTTATCATCCTCAGACGGATGGACAGACATAAGTATTAAACATAAGTCTGGGGGACTTGCTGAGAAGCCTAGTGAGAGAACACCACAGCCAATGGAACAAAATATTACCACAAGAAGAATTTGCTTATAATGACTCAGTTAACAGAAGCACAAGGCAGAGTCCATTTCAGATTGTCTATGGCATGCAACCGATAGGAATTTCTGAGTTAAGGGATTCATAACAGAATGCAACAAGGAGCGCTAGTGCAGAAGAATTCATAGAGGCGATGAAGGAACTTCACATCTGGGTGAAGGAGCGACTGCAGAGTTCAAGCTAGGAACATAAGTGCATAGCAGATCAACACAGGAGACAACTTCAATTTGAGGTTGGTGATTTGATTCTGGCACATTTGAGAAAGGAAGCCCTCACTAACTCCTCTAGCTCCACACCATCCTTTTAGCCTTCAGGACTTCGCTTTTCATGATATTGTGATTCCTGTTGCAAAGTTTATGGGACTTCCACTTATGAAATCCYGAAATAGGAATCTGCTTGCAAATCCAATGGCCCTTGTGGCTTGGATCTACGGTCCTACTCCTCCTGATCTTAGAACCTTTGGGAATACTATTCATATTTCCCCTACTCCTCCGTGAGATCTAAAAGCTCACGAAAATTCACAAATTATCTACAGAGAATTCCGACCATCCATTCTTTCCTTGAGAACTCATCCTCCTGCGGTCCAATGTCACTACACCTTCCTCCAACCTCTCAAAGTACTTGGTCTCTTGCCTTCCTTTGACTCCTTTGAAGGTCCAAATCCTTCTGAACTTTCTCATGACCTCGAGTCTTTCTGAAAACTCCTGCTCGCACTCCTTGCGACCAAATTTCAAACACTTCCCATTTTGAAATCCTTCGACTCTGTGCACACCTGCAGTAGCAGTCTCTCAATACTTTCCTCAGATTCGCAACTCTGAGACTTTACTCAGCCTGCGCACTTCTTGCATGACTCATGTGCTTGACTGCACTTCTATGGGAATGAGAACAAAATCTATCTAGTCTGAGCTTTCAGAGACAAACCTCTGAACTCTTTGTCGATGCACTCCTTGTGGACAATTCAACTGCACTCCTTGCCGGAACTCTTGCTCAGATAGAGAAACAATTGAAACTCATTCCTTTTCCCTTTCCTCTCAGATTTCAAACATTCAACAAGAAATCATTCATACATAGCATAAAAGCAAATGTACAGTAGAAAAGGTAAAATAACCATGAGCATAACATTCAATATACATACATAGAGAACAAACACGATGCCATGGATTTGAATCAAAGATTTCTCTATTAATTCAAATCTCTGTACATGGGTGTCTTCACACAACTCTTTGCTCTTCATCTTCATAATGTTACAATACACAATGAGGGTGTCTATATCCCGTTTCCCTCTCCCATTCTAAAACTATCTAATCTAGAATTAAATTCTATCTACTTGCATTAACTACTATAAATGCCTTCTACCTACTAAGGATGAGAGCGGATAGCTCAAGGTCCAATTACATTATACAAGCATGCTCCTTATTAATGGCTTCATTAATATTTTAAGAAATTTTCAAAATTTGTGCTGGGTGCTTTTCCAGCTGTTCGTTGTCTCCGTGCTGGCTTGCTTGAGATGCTCCTACATCACATGCCCGCCTCGTTTGTACACATATTTTATTTTTTCCTAGAGAAAGGTTTGTTTCCAACAATTTTCCCTCTCCCTCTGATGGATCACTCTTGAGGTTCCTCTCTTCAATATTCCTTACAATGGTACTCTCAACAAAAGAAACATTGATGTATTTCGGGTATACGTATTCTCCTAACCTCGCACATTAGGGGGCATCTGTTATCACTAGAAAATCATCCACAACATTCCACACAATGGTTGAAGAAATACATCAATGCCAATTGCAATTAGTACACCTACAACACCAAAACCCATCAAAAGGCACAAAAAAATACACTTGGTTAAAAAATTGAAGTGCACAAATTCATGAAAGGGCCATGCAAGTGTTGTTGTATTTTTGTTGACTTAACTAAGCATGCACGTCTTGTTTAGCTAGATTAACTTGTTGAAATAATGTAACTGCGAAGAGCATTCTTATTATTTTGTTATTGGATTAAATCCCCATTGTGGATTAATCATGTCATTATTATTATTATTATTATTAGGTTAATCCCCATTGAGGATTAACTAAGTCGGTAATTGTATAAGGACCAAATCCCCTTTTGCGGATTGGTCAT